>APFE030824250.1:0-10144 GCA_000404065.3 Pinus taeda | reverse complement strand
TTTAGGGACTTAGGAGCCCTCAGTTTATGGACATTTATGATTGGGGTTGAAGTGCCCAAAAATGTCTATAACAATATTTCCCCCACATATCTAGTTTTCCCCAATGTCTCCCCCCAACCTCAATTAATAAGCTTCCCTTAATATATCCTCCAACCCTATCCTTCCAATTAATATCTACCCGCATCTCCACCCTCATAATAAGTTCTCCCGGATATCTTCCCACCCACACCCTCATTATGAGGGTAATTATTTTTCTTTAATATCTCTCCCCAAGCCCACCCTCATTACGAGGCAAATTAGTTTTCCTTAATATCTTGCCTCACCCCCATATATTGTGTTTTCTCTAATATCTCCCCCTATCCTCACGCCCTCCAGCATATTAATATTTCCATAACACCTCCCTACACACCCACCCTCACCCTCACAATTAATATATATCCCCCCCTCCACTCTCATTATTAGAGTGATGGTGGAGGAAGATTATGAGAGTGAGGATGGGGGGAGATATTAGGGAAAACTTGATATATCCCAACTTTTAATTCTATGAAATAAGATATGGCAAGAAAAATCACTGGTGAATATACCATGATAGAAATTTATAATGAGATGAATTAGTTTATTGGTTTATAAATCTATTTATATACAAGTTTCATTATTTTATAATTAATTAACTATTATATTGATAGGAGAATCATTAATTTTGTGAGTATTTTCCCCATCATTTTCGTTATTATGTGAGAAAATGTGGGGGTAAGATATTAGGAAAACTAATGAGAGTGGGGATGGGATTAAGGATAGATATTTAGGAAAAACTTTTCATACTTTTCCGCAATATCTCCACCACCCACCCTTAGTATGGGATTATAACTATGAATGTGAAGAAAACTATTAGTAAACACTTAATATAATTTTATGAAATAAAATATGGTAAACATAAATCACTAATAAATATATTATACAATAATTTTTAATTTAGTTTGATTGAGTTTTAAAAGTATTTTATAATTTTCAATTTATTATTTTACAATAATTAAATTATATAATAAAATCAGATTATTTTTTTATGAAGGTTATTAATAAGGATTTTCAATACTAATATGAAATTGAGGGATTAAGAAAAGAGATACTAAAATAAACAAACACAATAATTAATCATTTGTCATCTTAATATGGTTTTTATATTTCTTCTTCTAAGTAAACATTTGTGATATTTTTTTCCTTTTTGAAACGCTTAAAATAAAATCATTTATGGGGTTTTTATATTTCTTCTTCTAGGGAATTATTTATGAGATTTTTTTTCCTTTTATGGGAATGTTTATAACAAAATTTTAAGAGATTTGTCATATTTGAACTAGCCATTTCCGATTTCTTATTTGTAAATTGTTTTGGATTGATAATAATTAAATGTTTGGAAATGTTTTGTCATACTCCAAAGAATTTGAAGAAGGATGTGATTGTAAATAATTTATTGGCATCAATCAACTCACAAAGTAAAATATGGTATAAGTAAGATTTAAATTTGAGAAAGGAGAATGAAAAAAAAAATCATCTAAAGTAACCCCAATTAAAAGTAAAGATATACATGTATAAATTCCTATATCAAGATAAGTTACATATACTTCATTAAAATGATTTACCATTCAATTTCTAAAAATAATAACACAAAGTTAATCCAAATGAAAATTACACTAATTATCTTATTTTTACTTCTTCTTTTTTCAAATAATTTTAATAAAGTTTAGTTTTTTTGTGGTGAGTATTTGATTCTATATATGAGATTCATACTAGATGTTATTATAAAGTACATAATTTTATTGGGGATAGAATTTTTAGTGAATGTTATTTAAGTTGAGATTGTATTTAGTTTTGGAATGATCTAAAATCTAAAACACTAAAATGTATAGCAAGGATGAAAATATGCCCTTATAAATTACCCAATCACGATTTGAAATTATATGTTTTTTAAAATAATTTCGATATTTTATAAATTTAATACAATTTATGTTCTTGAAGTTAATATTTGATTTTATATGTCATATTAAGGTTAGATATTACAATCAACCATATATAAACCTTTTCTTGGATAATATTTAAGCTAAAATTGCTAGTTTATATATTTATCATATATCGACAAACTTGAAAGAATGCTTTTTTATTTAAAAATAAAATTGAAAACACATGAAAGGGCGATTTTCAAAAATATCATTTAAAAAAAAAACTTGAAAGCATATGACAACTCATCTTAGTTTAAATGATAATTGAAAGATTGGTGTAAGGAATGGTAATTAAAATTTGGGTTTAAGATTTTAATAGGAATCCTGAGTAAAAAGCTAGCTAATAGTACAAAAAGCCTAATACGAGGCTTGTCGTTTTAGGAATGGGTTGAGTGATTAAATAGTCATTCTTGGTGAATGAATCATGACAGGAATCCAAGATTGAGAGAATATTCTGCACAAGAGGATGAAATTCAAAGGTTGTCTTCCACAGCTTGAAAACTAAGAAATGTTCATAAAGGGCATCTTTCATAAAAGAGAAAAATCCATTTAATTTTCATCTTCGGGAACCCTATCATGTGGGCAGTAGTAATAACCTCTACCTTAGGCCTATCCATGCTGTAAGAAGCCTTAAGTGCGGGTAGAAGAGAAAGCGACAAAGGTAGATTCAGAGTTCCAAGCCGAGGATCAATTTTGAGATTCTCAGTTCTTGGTGAAGATCCAGACTGAGAGGTCATATTTTCAAGGGATATTTTCCCAAGTAAATACAAGTTTTGGTTGGAAATCAAAATCGAGTGCCATTTTTTGGATACTGACCTCGATTCCGTTCCCATTCTAGCACCTCCTCGAGTCCCACATTAAGTAGGATATGCATTATTCCTCATTGACATGTTGAAAACCATGACAGATCTAATATCCTATAAAAAAGAATTCCATTAGTAAGTGCTCATTCAGAGGGAAAGACAGTAGGAGGTCAATTTGATTACTCATGGGCATGATAATTTTTTTTCCTTAATTTTTTTGTGGGACGTTTGTGTAACATGACCAAAAAAAATTCTATGTTCAATGTATAAGTTAAGCATGGATGTTAGTTCTTTGTTTCTCTCTCAAACACTGTGATGTAAAGTTTTTTTTCTTATGGAGCACTCCATAAATGTATTGTACCATGTAGTATTGTATGCATCAATGTACTCTGTAATGTTGTTGTATGCTTGCAACTTGTTGTGTGTGCACACATATTTGTGTTATGTGTCTGTGGATTCATGTTAATTGAGAGAGAAAGTTGTCACTGATGTTGAAGGGCCAACTTGATCAACACATAATATACTTTCAGAGTGAGTTGGTATTCATGTCGATATTTTATTTAATTATTTTTAAATTCATTATGTTTCCTTTTTTTATGAGTTAGAATTTTATATACAGGAGCTAGAGCAACACTTCCAATGGTTTTGAAGTAATTAATGAGGAGTTTCCAACTCTTTTGCAACCATCAATTTCCCCACTTTCAACTCCAAAAGAAAGATTCCCAGGAAGAAAGGTTAGTATTCTTTGTCAATGGCCCTTCTCTTCTTATAGGCAAAGATAAATATTTTTTGAGCTTTAGTCATTTATTTTAGAAAGTGGAAAACATGCATCCTGTATAAATGGCCCTACCTATTTATTTTCTAGGCTTTAAACAATTCAAACTTAAATTAACTTAGTCTAAATTCAAAGTTGAACAGAGAGATGCCACCACCTACCCAATGATGGGATCCATAGCATTGATAGGAACATAGAATTAGAAGAAGGTCTTCTCCATTCCCTTATTGTCGGTCCTTCACATAGTTACACATATACCTAGCCCCTTGTTTATTGAGATCCACATTATGCATACTTGAGTAATCCATAAAGCCCCAATGTGTCAGATGCTTGAGAGCTAGATCATGATGGTTATGATTGTGTGAGTCTTTAGAGAGTCAGACGCTCCAGATCGATCGAGCAATTACAGCCCCTAAAGTTACCGATTCTAGACCCTCTATAGGAGAAACACTTATATTACATAGAGAGCCTCTGTAGAGGTCATTTATTTTAGTAAATTCTTGGATTTGAAGTGAAGGTTGAAGAACTTGAACCAGAATGAGGAATTTAAATTCCATCTCTTTTTTTTTTACATTCAAATCTCCATCTATTTTGTCTTGGATTTTATGGTATTGGAAACATTTAATGATCTATAACGTGTTTTTTAACATTTAACCTAAAACGAGTGACCTCTTTTCTATAAAAAAATCCCCAGAATCCGTGTCCATGTATATTTGATTCATTATATGTCTATGATATAATATTCTTTGGCCTTAGTGGGCTTTCCATGAATATTTATCCCTACTAAGTTTTCCATTTTTGTATTATGAATGAAAAGAAAAAGTTAATATAGGTTTACACTACTATAATAATAAAAAACACTTAAGCTTATTATGGGAATTTTTGTACACGTGTGCCATTAGAGTGTGGGATTCTTTATCCACTTGGGCCAAGGCTCAGTTGACTATAAACCTGTTGCCTGATTTGTTTATTTCATCTATCGTGGAGAAGATGTTAGACCCAATCATGACTTTCACATATCTAAAAAGATGAAAATTAGTTTCATTGATGAACTCGTGTATTTATTTAATTTGACCTGGTATGGTGAATCATCATGACTCACAGTTCAACAATCTTCTAAAGCAATATATTATACATGGGGTAGACTAAGAAGAAAAGTGGTAAGCTAGATATTGTGCATATACCAAAAAGAAAAGCCTAGAAAGCACATTGTAAGAGGAATACAAAAGCATCAACAAAAATGCATATTAAAAGTTAATATTGATAAGTATGTTAAAAACTACTATTAAAGAGCAATAGTTATATGAATTTATGTTTTACGAAATAGATTAAATATAATTATGCCAAAAGATATTTTTATCTTGGAATAGGGTTTCTATAATTCTAATTAATCTCCACATTATATTCTAAAATTATGCATATAGACATGGGTTGAAATTTCCTTATGTTCTTTTTGTTCTTTTAATTAAACTGTTTAACTTAAAAAAATATCATGGGATTTAACCTTGACATAACATTTTAAAATATTCTTCTTAGCCTACAAAAATGAAAGGTTGAGATTTTTCTATGTTCTTTTAATTAAATTAAATAACTAAAAAGCATCATATCAACAAATGTCATATTAAGTGAGTTATGATTTTTGAGCATATGGTATTAAAGAGCTATGATATTGCAACAAAATCTATATATATATTGAGAATTCTCATTATAAAATTAAAATAAATATTTATAATTAAGAATTTTACGCCATATTTTTTATATATAAATAAATATAAATGATTCACTTGTATATTAGTTTTTTTAATTAATAATAATATTAAATTAAAATACAATTATAATTTAAATAATTTTTATTTTTCTTTAATCATATAATGTATAACAATCAAATATTATAATAAGTATAAACATTTACTAATTATTTAATTTACAAAATAACTTAATTAAAAAATTATAAACTATTCAATCAATCAAATGCACCATAAAAATCTAAAACTATATCTAATTTACATATTATATTCGTAATGAGAATGTTGTTCATGCTCCAACGGTTAATAATTATTTATCATCATAGTATGGTAGGGAGATTTTTGTTATATTTGTTAGGAAACTATTAGAATTTTTTGTTATATTTGTTAGGACACTCTTGGAATATGCTTAAGGGGCTTGGCAAAAGGCCACTTTAAAAATTAGCATCTATTTGTATTAGGGTAAGGAATTGATCTGGTCTGGTGGAGGTGGAGTTTGTAGATAAGGTAGTTAAATTATTATTTTTCTTCATTATGATTTAAAATTTAGAGATATTAATTATAGTATTTATTGATAGTTATTTTTTATTTTTGTTTAATAATTAATTACGTTAAAGTTTTAGAGCACTCACTATTTATAATATTTTATGTTTGTTTTTTTTTGGTTTGATAACCAATAATCTATAAGGTTTAGACTACCCACTAATTATGGTATTTAATAATAGTTTATTTAATGATTACTATATGTATATTTTTTTGAAAAATAAATTACTTATTTGAAAGGAAGTTAAGATAAGTGGGACTAGGGTGCTTTTAAGTTTTTTAGTAAAATTAATTGAAAATTTCTAAGTAATTTTGATAGAAACTTTACCCATAGACCTTAATGTTTAGTGTTTTTCACAAATTTGAAGATTCCTTAGATCATAAAAGTGATTATCACATGGAATTTGGTGACTACCCAATGGTTATGCCTCTTAGTTTTAGTTCTAATATTTTATATAAGAATGAATTAATAACTTTAAATTTTTCCCATTTAATCAAATTTTAAAATCTATATATAGATAATAAAATAATATATATATTAATTGCTTTAAATAAATTAAATATACATAATTATTTTTCACAAAACACTTTTATATTAGTGAATTTAAATGAAATGGTATTTTCTTAAATTATTTTTTAATTATTTTTTGAATTAATCCATAAATAACTTTTACATAAAATTATATATATGAAATTTAATGTATAAAAAGATTAAAAACATCTTTAGCTTCTGAATGAAAACCTATTGGGCATTAGTCAATAATGATATGAGGGCGGATTGTTACTGGAAAGAAAATGGCTTCAAAGCTTAAAATGGCAATTACTAATCCAACCGCCCCAAGATCTCAATCATTGAAATCTTGTAATTTGTAACGGCAAACTGTTAAGATAATAGTCAAATAGATAGGCTGAACTAACCGTGCCATAAAAATGCAATTTGCAAACAAAAGATATTATATATTTGATATAAATTTTTTACTTTCTAATTATAAATTATATTTTATTTCATAATTTATTTATAAAAATAAATATTATTTATCAGTAAACATAAAAATTAAATAAATTTTTAACACAGGTGAGGACATGAATGGCATGAAGTTTGTTGATAATTCTGTTCCAAAAAAATACATAAATTTCCTTAAATTAAGGTTACTATTTGGCGAAAGTAAGATATTTTCCTGATTTCACGGTTGCGAGAATACAGTGGTAATGATGGAAAGGATTCTGATGAGATTGTATTTATGAGAGTAGATGTATAATATCCTTGATATTACAAAAATATAATAATTTATTAATGAAATAATTCGTGATAAAATCAAAATTATATGTATTATTATAATATCTGTAAGCATTCGATGTTTTCTATCACTGATTAATTTTAAAAGATCGAGCCACTATCCAGTCTGTACTATGCCGTTCATATTCGATGCGTGATGCCTGCTAAGTATTATTAAAGCCCAGCCGTTTACGTTATACGATTAGTAACATAATTTAGCTTATATTTTTATTAGTCAATTAAAACCTCGTTGTGGAAGGTAGCAGGAGGGACTAATAACAGTGAGTACAGGAATCATCCAGAAGTATAGCGAAAGCGCAATTTACGGGAGTGGGCGTGCGTTTGTGAGAGGAAGCATCATTGTGCGTTATTTTTTCTGACAATTAAGAAGCATGTTAGACTCCCATTATGCAACTTGGGCTTGTATTACACTCCTCCAACGTTCAAACCACACCGGAAATAGACTGTTCAAACCAATTTGGGTGCCACGCGTGTGTGACAGGTAAGGTATGCCTAAGTAGTGGGCGCGTTCAAACCAATTTGAATGTAGAATCCAAGTAGTGCGCGTGAGTTTGTGAGTGGCAAGTTTGTTATATTCTCTGACAATGAAGAAGCATCTTACGCTCCCATAATGCCAATTGTGTTTGTATTACACTCCTCCAACGTTCAAACCACACGGGAAATAGATATATCTGGCGGAGTGTTCCAGATGAGTTGATCAAACGTTCAAACCACACCGGAAATGCATATATCCGGCGGACGGTTCCAGATGAGGCAAGCTCTGGAAATATATAGCCGTTCAACGAACTTGGTAAATGGCTATATATATGTATTTCGAATTTCATTTTACAGCATTTTCATCCTCCTCTATCCATCTATGTTCAGATTGTGTGCTGGTCTGTGTGGTTTGAGTCAGAGGTCAGTAAGTTTATGTCTGTGGTTTGAGTATGGGTATGTGTCGGTCTGTGTGTGAGGCAGTAGTCAGTCATGTCTGGTAGATAGAGGAGGGTGGTTTGCAATTTTTGGGTTCATGCAGATCAATGATCCTCTTTCAGTATGGTATGCATGCCGTCAAAGTCTATTTCTGTATGCAATTCTATTTCATTGCCCTGTTTTTTCTTGATTATAAATTATTCAATGGCTATTTTCTTCCTGATGTTTGCAGAAAAATGTTTGAATGATGCAGATCATTGAGGTGGTTGTTAACGCTTGCTAAAGAAATGAAATCATTATTGCGAATCCCACCTCCAATTCCAGGTATGGCCTTTCAATTAATATACTGTACGATCTGAAATACTACATATGAAGGTGTGCACAATGTGATCTAGCTTACCATCCCAGCAGCAACAGGGTCATATTCCTTCATGTTTTACCCTATTCCTCTATGTTTTGTAGGCCATTCGATATGTCAGAAGGACCTGTAACTTTCAACCCATAATCTTGTCTTACGGTTGATCTCCACACCTAGAAGTAACCCCAGAATAATCATTTCCTTGTAGAAATGCCCGTGGTAGGGGGCAGGAAAGACGCTAGCTACATACTCTGCATAGCGAGACTAATAGCCAGTACTGCCACTAGTCATAGCTTCTCTGCATAATACAACCACTAGTTTCTCAGGCGCCGGTAGGTTAAGCAGGAAGGCACCGCCAAAAATAAACCTTACCCTGGCATATACAAAGGCACCGCCAAAAACTTCATAGGGCAAGATCCTACACAGTCAGATCTAAACCCAGCCCTCTTTATTCGTTCTGCAATTCAAAAGCTAGACGAATAGCCTGGCACTAGTCATACAACCAATTGCTTGACATGTACTGTCACTAGTCATAGAACCATTAGGCATGAGTCATAGAGGTACAGCCAAACCAATTTAGATTTAGATGAATGATAAGGCCGACTACCAAACCAATTTTTGCTTTTCTGGCCCTAACGGAGTACTTACATTTCTTTATTGCATTCGATCCGACCAATAGCCTTAATCGCACGAAATGGTGAGAGAATCTGTTTGTGGGATTTGTAACAGCTTGAAGAAAAACCTTGGTAATGACTGAGCTTTTATATATTTATAAGGCTAACTAACAGTCGTTCTTACCTCCGATTCAACCAGCGTAATTGCGTTTAAACTGACTAGGCAACTCCAATAATTCAGACCATACGTTGTCGGTTGCCTTCGCTTCCTGTAAGTTAAAAATGCTTTTGATGCTGTATACCGATTCCCATGAACCTTTCTTTCCCTGTGCTTACAAAATCCACTGATTAATTAAAGGATTGTACGTGATTGATGTTGATTCCAAGTCAACTCCCAAGGAAATATGGCGTCAAACAATTTTGAACTTGGTAAGACGCAGGTTGTTGGCACGGAACCTCCAGGACCAGAAACTTTTTTTTGGGGAGGAAGCTGCTTAATTTTATAAAATTTGAAAGTTTCAAATATTTTTTAATTAAAAACTGCCCATATTTTGATCACAGCCCAAACTATAAAGTAATAGTCCCCAATTTAATTCAGTCCAATGTTATAGCTCCTTTACAAAACTGTATTAGCTTGGTAGATTTTATAATATTTGGAATATTTTATAATTAGAACTGGCTTAGATTTCAACCACACTCCAAGCTATAAACTAATTACAGTGTGTCACTGAAATTCAATAATTCAGCGTCCAGGTGACATTATCATATTACAAAGAAACTACAGTCATCCATATAGTGAGCTTTACTTTCTTGGAATCGTAAAAAAGTACAGCCTAGTTGATCTTGATCATTACTGCTTAGGATCCATGTGATTTCATTAAACTTTTTTTCTTTCTACTCACTGGAATTCCTTTAAGCCTTAAAGTAGGTAGTTTATATTCCAAAGATTTTGGCAGGCCTTTTTAGGTCTTTTTATTAAGGAGGTAATTCTATGTCGGTCCATTAATGAGGTATTTTCATTATTTACTCAGGAATTAGGTCATTGAGTCTAGTTCATTCCAGTTGTAAAGGAATTAATAATTTATTTTATTTTTATTTTTATT
>APFE030824249.1:5348-22019 GCA_000404065.3 Pinus taeda | reverse complement strand
TGAAGCCCCTACTGCTGGCTGTTGGTGGCTGCAACCACTAAACACGGACTAGCTGCCTTGCTCTAAAACTACCCATGTTGTCGTTAATGGCCCCCCACTGCTGGCTACTAGCTCAAATGTCGCGTCTACTGTTCCAGGAACCTACTGAAGCCCCTCCTGCTGGCTACTGGTGGCTGCAACCGCTAAGCACGGACTTGCTGCCTTGCTGTAAAACTACCCATGTTGCCGTTAATTCCTGTACAATCGTCTACTGTTCCACGAACCTACTGGAACCCCCACTGCTGGCTGCTGGTGGCTGCAACAGCTAAACAAGGACTAGCTGCCATACAGCCTGTCTTGTTTATTGACTAAATCGGCTCTAGAAGGGATCTATGCTAAGTTTTTTTTATCTTGATCCCATTTTCTAGACAGCACGACACTGAACGTTCCTCCTAAAACCCCATTTTTAGCCAAAACGGCACACCCTTGGCCAGGGAAAAGTAGCCACCGACCGTGTTTTTCCAAGCGAGATTATATCCAACATAAAAATAAATTAGTCATCGGGGCTAATATTTTCTGGAGTGGGGTCAGGAGACTATGGTATCATAATTATATTCACTAAGCGTTTCCTTTTTCTTTGAGAGACAAAACCTATAAAGTAATTGATTTATTTTCTGACTAGAAAATCATTAAATGAGTTTTGTATAACCGGTATAGATAAAGCATTGAAATACATCAGTTATAATTTATGTTGTTGCCTTTATCCCGCCTATATATATATTGAAAAAATGTTATATTAAATCCCCAAAGTAACTGTGATGCAGTAGCATATCCTTCCGTGAGCATTTCCCATTTAGACGATTTAAATTTAAATACTTCATGGCATATTCCATGGTTCCAATTAATTCATGGAATATTCAACGATTTCATATGTCAATGGTAGGTTTTAGTTTGATTTCTTTAACGGGAAGTTAAAATGGCATCCAGAAATGAGATCATTTCTGTAGTAAAATGTTCATATTCATGTTAATAAGAAATCAGTGTTTTGTGAGTTAACCCATCAAAATAATATGTAGGTTGTATAAACTAACTTTGAATGTGCATTTGAGAGCAATCTTGGTGCCATTTACATATATTTCATTATATTTTTTCTAAATATGAAATATTTGAATCTCTTAATAATGGCAACATGCATCTCACATGTTTATTAATTTTAAAATTTAGAAAACAATATTAAAAGTAAAAATTTTAATTAATTTTTCATAAGTAAAATTTATTGTACCACCGAAAATTATTTTAATGAATTTCAACTTTAAAAACTAAAATTAAAATAATTAATTATATTATATAATATACATTTTTATATTATTATTATGATTTCGTTATATATACCGATTTTTGTATTTCTTTAAGATAAATAAAGTTTATAATCATAAAAATAACAATGCTCATTTCATTTCAAAGTTATGACTAGCTAGATACTAAATTGGTGTAGGGGACCTCTAAAACAACTTTGTAGTTATTTTAGGGTTTATATTTATTTTAAGTTTTATATACCTTAAGTTTATAATACTAATCTTTTGTGTTTAATGTTATTTCCTTGTTTTTATAATATTTTTGGTTTTTAGTCTTAATCCTTTAGTTTTATTATTCTTTTCAATTTATAATATCATTCCCTTGGGTTTATTACTCTAAAAGCATATTCCTAGAGTATAATATTATTCATAGGGTTTATAATATTTATCCTTGGGCTTAATATAAATCCCTTGAGTTTAGAACCATGGTCAACCATAGTCTAATGTCAAATTGCTACAAATATTATCTCAATATGAAAATCAAACATGGTCAACCGTAGTCCAACGTCACATTTAGACAAAGATTGTCTCAATATGAAAATCAACCATGGAAAACCATGGTCAACCAAGGTTAGTCACAATCAATCATTGTCAATCATGGTCAACCATGGTTAACCATGGTCCAGTGTCGCATTGTGACAAATATTGTTTCAGTATGAAAATCAATCATGGTCAACCATGGTTCAACGTCATATTCTGCCAAAGTTTCCCTCAAAATATAAATCAATCAGGATCAAGCATGTTTATTTTAGTGTTTATAATACTTATCGTATGGTTTATATACCCTCATTTATAATATTTATGTTAGGGATTATCATAGGATTTTCTCAATAAGAAAATCAATCATGGTCAAACGAGGTCCAATTTCACATTGTGACAAAGAGTGCCTCAATATGAAAATCATATATGGCCAACCATGGTCGAATGTCAAATTGTCACAAAGATTGTCTTGACATTAAAATCAGCCATGGTCATCTACAGTCAAATAGTCCACTATAACATTGCGAGAATTATTGTCTCAATATGAAATCAAACATGGTCAACCATATTCCAACGTCACATTGGGACAAAGATTGTGTCAATATAAAATTTAACCATGGTCATATTGTGAAAAATATTGCTTCTTGGTCCAACATCACATTGTGACAATCGTGGTGATCCATGGTTAACCAAGTTCGAATGTCGCATTGTGACAAAGATTGTCTCAATATAAAATCAACCATGGCCAATAAGCATGGTCACATTCTGACAAAGTTTGTCTCTTGGTCCAACATCACATTGTAACTACCATGGTCAATAAACATGGTCACATTGTGACAAAGATTGTCTCTTGGTCCAACGTCACATTATGACAACCATGGTCATCCATGGTCAACCATGTTACAACTTTTCATTGTGACAAGGATTGTCTCGATATGAAAATCAACCATGGTCAACCATATTCAGTCATGGGTAACTACGGTCAATAACAATGGTCACATTAGGGCAAAGATTGTTTCTCAGTCCAAAATCACATTGTGATAACATGGTCATCCATGATCAACTATTTCCAACATTGCATTGTGAGAAATATTGTCTCAATTATGAAAATCAACCATGGTCAATCATTATCCAACGTTGAATTGTGAGAAAGGTTGTCTTAATATGAAACTAAATCATGGTCAACTATAGTCCAACGTTGCAATGTGACAAATATTTTGTCAATATGAAAATCAATCATGGTCAACCATGTTTTTTTAGGGTTTCTAGTATTTGTCCTAGGGTTTATATACCTTGGTCTATAATATTTATCCCTTAGTTTTAATATTATTCTATTGGGTTTATAATCCCTTGGATTTTTACTATTAATCTCTTAGGTTTATTGTTCCCTTGGGTTTATAATATCAATTTAAGGGTTCATATTCCTAGGGTATAATATTATTCATAAGGTTTATAATTTTAGCCATGGGGTTTAATATAAATCTCTTATGTTTATAATCATGGCTAGTTATGCACAATCATGGTCCAATGTCACATTGTGATAAAGATTATCTCAATATGAAAGTCAAACATGGCCAACCATGGTAATATTACTTCCTTGGATTTTTAGTATTAATCCCCTAGGTTTATTATTCCCTTTAGTTTATAATATTAGTTTGTTGGGTTTATTAATATAAGGGTTCATTTTTCTAGTTACTAATATTATTCAGAGGGTTTGAAATCGTTGGGTTTAATATAAATCCCATGCATTTATAATTATGGTTAATCATGGTCAATCATGGTAAATCATGGGACAAAGTCACATTGTGGAAAATATTTTCTCAATATTAAAATTAACCATGGTCTAACATCGCAATGAGACAAGTATTGCCTTGATATGAAAATCAATCATGTAGAACCATGATCAACCATGGTCTAACATTGCCTTGTGGCAAAGATTATCTTAATATGAAAATGAACCATGGTAAACCATGGCCAACCATGTTTAATTTAGGGTTTATAATATTTACATTAGGGTTTATATACCTTGCGTTTATAATATTTATACCTTGGGTTTTTAGTATTTATCCCTTGGCTTTATTAATCTAAGGGTTCATATTGCTAGGGTATAATAATATTCATAGGGTTTATAATATTGATTTTTGGTTTAATATAAATCCATTGGGTATATAATCATGGTCAACCAGGGTCCAACGTCACATTGTGACAAAGACATGACAAATATTTCCTCTAAAAATGAGCCAATGTCGCATTGTGACAAGGATTGTCTCAATATGAAAATCATGCATGGTCAACCATGTTCCAAAGTCACATTGTGTCAAATATTGTCTCAAGATGAAAATCAACCATGGTCAACCATTGTGGCATTGTGACAAAGATTCTCTCTTGGTCCAATGTCACATTGTGACAACCATGGCAATCCATGGTCAACCATCGTCCAATGTCATATTGTGACAAACATTGTATCACTATGAAAAATAACAATGGTCATCCATGGCCAAATATTGTTCAACGTCGCTTTGTGCCAAAGGTTGTCTCAATATGAAAACCAATCATGGTCAATCATAGTCCAACGTCGCATTGTGACAGAGATTGTGTCAATATGAAAATCAACCATGGTCAACCATATTTATTTAGGGCTTATAATATTAATCTCTTGGGTTTAACATTATTCACTTGGGGTTATAATACCTTTGGGTTTTAGAAATAGCCCCTTGGGTTTACAATATCAACCCCTTAAGTTTACTAATCTAAGGCTTCGTATCCCTCAGGTTTATCAATCCCTTTCGAATGACGTCACATTGTGATAATGATGGTCATCCATGGTCAACCATGGTCTAACATTGAATTGTGACAAAGATTGTCTCAATATGAAAATCAACCATGGCCAACCATTGTCCAATATCGGATTGTGCTAAAGATTGTCTCAATATGAAAATCAATCATGGTCAACCATCATCCAATGACACATTATGACAAAGATTGTGTTAATATGAAAATCAATCATGGTTAATAATGATCAACTAAATTTTGTTGAAAATGGTAACAAGAAATGCTAAAAAAAAAAGTGTTAAAAATAATGCTGCTATAAATAGCAATTCAGGTACTAGTGTTGGATTGAGCAACAGGGAATAAAAAATGGAAGTGCTAAAAATAGCATTACTATTTTTAGCAGTTTGGGATGGATTTCAATTTTAGTGAGTTCCTGGACTAAAAAAAGTAAAAAATAAAAATAAAAATAAAAAAACAAAAAGCAAAAAAAAAAGAAAAAAAAAGAATAGGGGCATGATCATTGATGTATCCAACCTCTTTGATTCGAATTTTCTATAGGAGCCCTGACGAGGAGTAGTAGGACTAGCTGAGTGGGTAGAGACAGATGCGGATGGAGCAGTAGAGAGAGATACGGTGCAGGAGTCCCAAGACAGTGTAGAGCTAGCAGGCTGCAATAATGCGAGAGGCACATGAGTATTGCACCAGTGTAGGATGGCACAGAAAGGTGTGCAATGGGTTGAGATGCATGGAGTGTTGTAGCAGCTCAAAGGTCAAAGAAGGAGCACATGTCAGCGGCAGATATAGCTTCAGCGTTAGAATATCTTTCTAGCCCAAAAGAGAGGTCAGCTGAGAGTTTCTTCTTTGTTTCTAGTGTTGCTCGAGCAATCACACTTGGGAGAAGTGTTGCATGTAGAACATTCCAAAGGTACAGGATCGGGTTCGAGTTGAATGTCTTTCTTCTTGAGAGGGAGTGTTGAAAATGGCAACAAGAAATGCTAAAAATATAATTTCTAAAAATAATAATTCTATAAATAGCAGTTCAGGTACCTGTGCTGGATTGAGCAACATGGAATGAAAAATGGAAATGCTAAAAATAACGTTGTTATTTTTAGTAGTTCGGGATGGATTCCAATTTTAGTTAGTCCCTCGACTAAAATTGAGAAGTAAAATTTCAATTTGAACTTAACACCAGTTTGAAAATAAATTAATTAATTCACCATGAGTTAAGTAGTTATGAAAAATGAAACATGAAGTCTATGTGAGGACATGCAAGAGTTTCTTCATTGATTGAGGAATTTATTCACCAGTTAAAGAGATAAGGGTGAGTTGTAATATTGAGTTGTAATTATTTGGCTTAGTTAACTGAGTCAAGTCGAGTTAGATTAATTCACACAGTTTGTTGAATTAATTGTGAGTTCAGTTAGTTAATGCTTGCATGCATGTAATTGCTGCTGTCTAGATAATTGAATATTCTCCCATAAATAACTCATGCATGTCAGTTCAAACAGAGACCTAGTTGAGATCAGAGGAGGGACAATGTACTATCAGTTGGATGGATTTTTTCTTATAAAGGAAACTCATCAATGGAGAAGGATTTATCTCCTTCAAGATTGCACAGTTAGATCAGAGGTTAGTGAGTGTGTGAAGAGGCCAATTCACACATGGCTTCACTAGACTCCAAGAAAAATTATGCAAAGAAATAGGAGGCTTGGAGGGTAGAGGAAAAGTTTTGAGAGAGGCCTCTGACTACCTATGAGTAGCAGAGGGATTGCAGAGAGAGCAAGATAGCTTGTGCGCTGATTTTTTTTGTAATCCAGACTATATTTCCACTTGTATGATAATAAAGAGTTCGGGTTTTAGGCTGAGGCTTTCCCTGGGTTATTTCTTTTGTGTTATGTGTGATTGATTTCTTCTTATCAATTATATGTGTTCTATTGATCTTGCTCATATTCGACTAAGCTTCCACATAATTGTTTGTAGAAGTAGAACAAGTATTTTGCTTTAATATATTGCATTATTAGGTGATCTACAGTGGAAATTTCTACATGTTTATTATATGATTTATAGACATTGGGTTTATAATATTTATCCTTTGGGTTTAGTATTATTCCCTTAGATTTATAATCCCTTGGGATTTTAACTTTTATCCCTTGGGTTTATAATATTTTCCTTAAGGTTTTATAATATAAATTCCCTTGGGTTTAATACTATTTCATTGGGTTTATAATCCTTGTGTTTTTAGTATAAATCCTTTGGGTTTATTTTTTCCTTAGATTTATAATATCAATCCTTAGGTTTATCAATCTAAGGGTTCATATTCGTAAGATATAATATTATTCATATGGTTTTTAATATTAACCTTTAGGTTAAATATAAATATCCAAATTTAATTAATTATTAATAATTTAATATATATTATAGAAAAGACTATATTTATATTAATAAATAATCATTCTTATTATTATTTATTAATCCAATTTTGAATTATTTTTAATAATAATGATAAATAAATAAATTATTATTAATATTTATTATAATTAATGTTATTAAATTTGGTTAATAATCAAATATTAATTTATCTAATAATAAAAATAATAATATTAATTAACGATAATAGTAATAATGATTAATAATATGAAATTGTGCAGAATCAAGAATATTTATTGATGTAGTTGTCCTAGTATGATTTAAAAAGATAAGACATGTAAGATTATGATTTTTGGAGTGCTATCATGCTTTCTAAATCAAATGCATGATAAATCAAATAAAAATATATTTAAATCATGAAAGTGCAATGATTTTGTGGCAATTTTAGTAATTAAAATGATTTATAGATTCTATTGTCTTTTGTCCCTTCGTTTGCACAGATAGTGTGCATTTCTCCGCACATGGTCAATTTCCCTCACTCTGAACTAGTTTATCGCCCTCTATTTGTATTGTTCAGCTTACTCTCGCTCTGTATTGCTCGGCTTACTGTGTATTTTTCTGCTCGGCATTGTCAGTATTGTTTGGCTTATACTGCTTCGCTTGACTCCACTGACTCCTGATAGTCATAGCATCGTTGAACCATTAAATACATTGGCATATATTATTAACTATTTACTCCAAAAGCGATGTAGTAGTTTGTTTCAATTAACTTGCCATCCAATGTAGGCAACAATAGAAAGAATCAACACTAGCAAGCGTGGGCAAGACTTTTTTCAAGGCTGCAACAAGGTATTAAGTTTGCATTACTATGTTTTTTTAATTCTACTAGGTGAGCCACATGGTTTACATGATTAAATAATAATTTTTGTATAAAAAGATATTATTACGCCGAATGCATTTACTCTATGGGATTTCTATGTCCAAACGCAATTCACTCCAACAAAAGAGAAAACGTCATTTTTGTCTTCCAGTTAATTAAAAACCCACACATCGCACTGTTATTGCAAAGGACAGGTTTGGAATTTTTGCTGGAAATAATAGTCACAACCACCGCCTCATGTTGACAACTATAATGTTCGCCTAATAAACCACTACATAGTTGTGATTTTGTTTGCAGTCATAAAGCAGAAGTCATTACATAAGTTTCAAGCGGACCATTCCGCAACACATCACAGAAGTTAAGGAATTTAATGGAGTTTATTAAATAGATATGGTCAAACATTCATCCCAAACACACCACAAAATTTAAGACATTTAATGAAGTTTATTAAATAGATATAGGCAAACATTCATTTCACAATTGTTTCCCACACTCCACAACACCTGCAAATTCAGAAAATCATTTACTTTGTAAATTCACCCTTGTTGTGCATTAAATATTTTTTGTGTCATGTAATTAATGTCAAATTCCTATGTTAGAATAAATATGCAAGTAAAAGCCTTTTGTAATGTTGGGCATGTTGGGCAAGTTAGGGAGCGAAAGTTTCTAAGGTAGTGACAAGAAAATCGTGGAGTAAATATTGGTGGGCATCTAAAAACCGCTTTTACGGAGTTCTACATAAGTTTACTGCACAACCAAGTAATGCATAAATCACAGTAAGTTTGTTGTGTTTTTCACTTGGAATTCCATTATGGCATTAATCCTTCACACTTAAATTTCTACAATCTCTTTATTTTACTCTGTTTTGCTGTGAATGAACTCATGTTTTAATTAAGTCCCTGTGTGGTTGTGATATCCTCCCGCAACTTAAGATTTACCTTTCCGCAGCTGATTTTTGAGTTCCTTTGCCCTCGCAAAATTATTTTTCTAACAATTTTGAAGCAATTTTTTTAGCATGAGCTTACTCATGTTTTAGGTTTTGCAAAAGATCAGAGGAAGTGTGATAGTAACAGTTAATTGTGAAGGAGGTGGAAGATTTGAAATTGGCGTAGAGGATGGGTGGTTTGTCTCAGGAGGCAGACATTAAGATGATGCTTATTGTCGATGTTCATCTTGACACTAAAAAATGTGATTTTCAGATGGGGTACTTGTGTACAAGAGTTGCATTTTGAGATGGAGCGTTATGTGTACAAGAGGCGTTCTTATGGGATATTCATCATCAATTTAGGTAAGACTTGGGAAAAGCTTCAGCTTGCTGCAAGGGTGATTGTTGCAATTGAAAACATAGAGGATGTTATTGTCCATCGTGCAAGGCAATATGTGTAGCGTGTCATCTTGAAGTTTTTTCAATACACTCGAGCACATGCAATAGCTGGTAGGCACACCCCTAGAACATTTACAAATTAGATGCAGACATTATTTAAAAAGCCTCATTGTTGATCCTCACTGATCCAAGAACTGACCATTAGTCCATAAGAAAAGCAAACCTAAGTAATATTCCAACCATTTCTTTTTGTGACATGGATTCAACCATGAAGCATGTGGATATTGGGAGATGTAAATGTTTTTTAACGAGCTTCATTTGTTGATCACCACCGATCCAATAACTGACCATTAACTCATAAGTGAAGCGGCCCTAGGTAATATTCCAACCATTGCTTTCTCTGACACAGATTTAGCCATGAAGCATGTGGATATTGGGATATCTGCCAACAACAAAGGAAAACATTGCATTGGATGCCTGTTTTGGATGCTTGCTGTTAGAAAATTATATATTATGGAGTAATGGAACACATAAAATATTGTAGAAATATAAACACAGAAAAAGCATAAAACAAGAGAGACACAGATATACGTGGTTCACCCAGTTTGGGCTACGTCCACCTGAAATAGCTAGTCCTTCCTTTCTATTATCCAGAAAAATGAAGAAACACAACCTACAGCAGATCCGTTGTAATATCCTTTGTTTTCTCTCACAGTCTCACCTCTCTGTTTCTCGCTCACAGAATACACATCTATTACACAGCCTCAAATACAATGCCCTTATACAAATTGAGGGGTTGCCTTCTAGGCCAAAGAAAACCATAAACTAAACATAAGTTCTACATTCAGATCATTCGCCTAATGAACGGCCCAGACTGACTAGAAATTACTATACTTTTACAAGGCAATTTTACATATATTTTTACCTTCTCCCGCCGGGGCACCGCTCGCCCCCGGACCCCCTAGCCAGGGGGGATCGACCCCCCGAGACCCCCGTGGGGGGGCAAGTCCCCCCCGCATGGAGGGTTGTACAAACTTCCTGGGGTATACATCTAGCTGAAACAAAGGCCTCTGAGCAATCATTCTCCACACACAACAATCTCCCACTTGGAGAATGATTGTGGCAACTCCACCACTGCTTCATTTGCTGGACAATGACTCCTCTTTGCACCTGGCTATTTCTCATCTTCATCATCATCCATGAAGACCAATTGAAACTAAGTATATTCTTAGTTTCTCCCTGGTTAGAACTTTTGTTAGCATATCTGCAGGATTCTGGCTATTGTATATCTTTTCCAGCTTCAACTCTCCATCTTCCAACATTGATTGTATGAAATGGTACTTGAGATGTATGTGTTTAGTCCTAGAATGAAATGCTGAGTTCTTTGCAAGATGAATGGCACTTTGGATATCACTGTATAATGTGCCCATATCATGCTCCTTACCCAATTCACCCATAAACCTTTGTAACCAAATCATTTCTTTACTAGCCTCTGTAGCAGCAACATACTCCGCTTTTGTTGTTGAAAGTGCAACAACACTTTGGATTTTTGAAACCCAAATGATAGCTATTCCACCAATAGTAAATACATATCACTGCCATCCAATGTTCCTTTCCTAGATTGTTCATGTACCTACTTACAACTCCCATTGGATGTGCAATATCAGGCCTTGTGTAGACCATTGAATACATTAAGTTTCCAACTGCTGATGCATATGGAACTTTAGACATATAATCCATGTATTCTTGGGTCTTTGGGCACATTTCCTTACTAAGTTTGAAATGGCTAGCAAAAGGTGTACTAAGTGGTTTTGCATTATGCATATTAAATCTTTTCAACACCTTTTGTATGTACTCATTCTGAGACAATGTTAATTTATGATTTTCCTTGTCTTTAGTTATTCTCATACCAAGGATTTGTTTTGCAGCTCCCAAATCCTTCATTGCAAATGAATTTGCCAGTTTTCTTTTGAGCACATTTATTTCATGCATGTTAGACCCTGCAACAAGCATGTCATCTACATACAATAACAATATAATATAGCTACCATCATTTTACATTTTTAGATAAACACAATGATTAGAGTGACATCTAGTATAACCTTGTTCAGACATAAACTTGTCAAATTTTAGATACCACTGCCTTGGAGCCCATTTTAAGCCATACAAGCTCTTCTTCAACCCGCACACTAGTTTCTCCTTCCCTTTCACTTCATATCCTTGTGGCTGCTACATATATATCTCTTCCTCCAAATCCCCATTGAGAAAGGCTATCTTTACATCTAACTGCTCAAGATGCAAATATTCAACTACTAAACTTAAAATAGTTCTGATTGAAGGAATTTTAACAACAGGAGAAAATATTTCATCAAAATCAATACCTTTCTTCTGTGCAAACCCCTTCACCACAAGTCTAGTTTTATACCTCTGTTTTCCTCTATCTTCTTCCTTTAGCCTGTAAACCTGTTTATTCTTCAATGTAGTTTTTCTTGTAGGTAACCTAACTAAGTCCCAAGTCTGGTTATGCATTGAGTCCATCTCTTCTTCCATGGCTACCTCCCACTTCTTCCTACTTTCAACCTGCATTTCTTCTTCATAACGTTTGGGTTCACTAGAATCAGTCAACAATAAATAATATAACGAAGGAGAGTATCTTTCAGGGGGTCTACTTATCCTGGTAGATCTTCGAATACCACTTTTAGGTGTTTAGGGTGCCTATGTTGTGGTAGTTGTTGATTATTATTATTTTTAGCCATCTTTACTTTTTTAGTGATTTCATCAAGAACTATGTATTCCTTATTTTCTTTTTCCTGTTTCTTTTTCTGCAACTGATTCTTATACAAGAACTTTTCATTGAATATTACATCTCTGCTCCTAATGATTTTTTGATTTTCATAATCATATAAGCGATAACCAAAATAATTAACACCATATCCAATAAAGGTACATTTCATTGACTTTGCCTCAAGTTTTGTTCTATTTTCTTTATCAAAATGGACAAAGGCCTCACAACCAAAAGGCTTTAAAAAGGAGTAGTTTACCTTTTTACTGTCCATGCTTCCTTTGGAACACCACCATCGAAGGAACTTGAAGTCCCTTTGTTTATTAAATAAATAGCAGTATCTACAACATCTGCCCAAAACTGTAAAGGCAATCCTACATGCAATCTCATGCTCCTTGCACACTCCATAATTGTTCTGTTCATCCTTTCTGACACACCATTTTCTTGTGGTGTTCTTGGAACTGTCTTCTCTCTGTGAATTCCATTCTCTGAACAGTACCTATCAAACTCTTTGCTACAATATTCACCTCCATTGTCTGATCTAAGACACTTCAATTTCTTTCCTGTCTCAATCTCAACCAAAGCTTTCCATTTCTTGAAAGTATCAAATACATTAGATTTATTCTTAATACAATAAATCCAAGTTTTTCTAGTTTCATCATCAATAAAAGTAACATAATAACGAGAGCCACCAAGAGATGATACCTGAGCAGGTCCCCATACATCTGTATGCACAAGCTCTAATTTTTCGCTCTTCTTTTCTTTCCCAACTCTGATAAATCTGACTCTCTTCTATTTTCCATAAATGCAATTCTCATAGAAGTCCAAATCAACATTCTTCAAACTTGACAACAAATTCCTTAAGTGAATAATCTTCATCACCTTTTCACTCATGTGTTCGCGCCTATGATTCCATAATGCTGCATCTACTCCTTTGGAAGTTAAAGCATTAATAGAGTTAAAAATACCATTGCATAAATACAATGTACCAACCTTTTCTCCTTTTGCTATTACCAGCGCTCCTTTGGTGACCTTCCAAAATTTATCTGTGAAAGTTGTCACACAACCTTCGCTGCCTAACTGCCCTGTTGAAATCAAATTTTTCTTTAGATTTAGAACATTCCTTACCTCTTTTAGTAGCCATTGGTTTCCATTCTACTTTTTTATAAGAACCTTACCCATTCCAATAATTTTAAAGGGTTTATCATCACCCAAACGAAATTGTCCAAAATCTCCTTGAACATAGTCATGAAAATATTTGTTATTAGTTGTGGCATGGAATGAGCCCCCTGAATCTACCACCCAAGAATGAGTAACAGTTTCAAAATAAAGAATAAAAGCATCTTGTAACACCTCACCTGGCACATTTGCTTCATGATTGTTTTCTTGGTGTAAATCTCCTTCTTTTCCCTTTCGAGATCTACAGTCTTTCTTTACGTGTCATTTCTTTCTGCATTTCTAGCACACTATCCCTGATCTGGACTTGGATCTTCCTTTCCTTGATTTACTGCAATATCCTAACCTCTTTCCTGTTTCCATTTTTCTTCCCCTAGACTCTGCACTGAAAGCATTACCCGATGTCTCACCGAAGCTTTTCCATCACATTTCCTCTCTAGGGATAGCACTCACAATGTCATGAAACTTTAAAGTACTAGATCTAGACATAGAGTTACTAATGGACATTACTAAACCATTCCAACTTTCTAGTAATGAGCACAAGAATAATTAGCTCTAACTTCATCATCAAAGTTTACCCCTATAGAACATAACTGACTTGTAATAGTATTAAAATCATTTAAATGGTCTGCAACAGATCCACCTTCCAACATCTTCATATTAAATAACCATTTTATAAGAAATACCTTGTTTGAGGCCGACGATTTTTCATATAGTTTCAACAATTCCTTAATGAAATCCTTTGTCGTTGTTTCTTTCGAAATGTTGAAGGTCACTGATGCTGCGAGGCACAATAGTATTGTTCTGAATGCCTTTCTATCAAGAAGGTTCCATTCTTCATCTGTCATACCCGTCAACAACTTTGTTTTTCCGCCCAATGGTAGGTATAGATCTTTCTGATACAGATAATCTTCCATCTACATCTTCCATAGCGAGAAGTTTTGGTCGTTAAATTTCTCGACCCTAAACTTACCATCTTCTGCCATTACTCCCACTTGAATGAGAAACCCTTCTTTCCTGTGAGTTTATCAGCCAAATAGACCTTTGGCTCTAATACCATTTGTTAGAAAATTATATATTACAGAGCAATGGAACACATAAAATATTGCAGAAATATAAACACAGAAAATGCATAAAACAAGAGAGACACAGATATACATGGTTCACCAGTTTGGGCTACGTCCCCTGCGAACAACCAATCCTTCCTTTCTATTATCCAGCAAAATGAAGAGACACAACCTACAACAGATTTGTTGTAATATCCTTTGCTTTCTCTCACAGTCCCATATCTCTGTTTCTCGCTCACAGAATACACATCTATTACACAGCCTCAAATACAATGCCCTCATACAAAGAGAGGGGTTTCCTTCTAGGGAAAAAAAACCCTAAACTAAACATAAGTTCTACCGTCAGATCATCCTCCTAATGAATGGCCCAAATTGACTAGAAATTACTATACTTACAAGGCAATTTTATATTTATTTTTAGCTTCGGGGGCGCTGCCCCCGAGCCCTCACCAGCGGACCGCTGGCCCCCGGACCCCCACGTGGAGGGGTGTACAAACTTCCTGGGGTATACATCTAGCTGAAACAAAGGAATTTGAGAAATCATGCTCCACACACAACACTTGCATGAATGGTTCTACAAATGGGACGAACCATCCTTCTTGGTTATAAATGGGACATCATGGTTGATTTGTTCTTCTACAAAGAGGCTTAAAAAACTAAGGAGCACAAAGAGGAAGAATCCCCTGAAGCTGAATATACTAGGGACTATATAGCGCATTCTCTTGCTCCTCGAGGAGATCAATGATGTCACACCCCAATTCTTTTTCATTAATTGGCAACTGCGCGGCACCACCTAAGTAGCTAACATGTTCCATTGTTAAGTTTCTTTGTGATCTACGCCTAACATTCATCATCTTTCATTAACAATATTAATGTGTGGAATCCATTAACATCATAAACATTTAACCATAAACATTCAACACAATAGAGAGGACATCATCATATGTAATAATAATATTTTATTATGAATTTATGAGAAAATAGTCGATCGGGAGGAAGAGCTCCACTGGCGTTATACTAGTGTCGTTTGCCATCGGGCACCCACCTCGTGCACACTTTGCATGGTGATCACACCTACAATCAACACTTCACCATTTTACAAGCTTGCCTAACTCGGCGTGCACAGGCACCCACACCCGGGTCACCAACTGCCCTTGGTTGGTCTGTTCAGCATTACCCAACTCATGCACAAGTCAAGCGGGCGTGCCTTCATGTGGCCCTCCACCCAACCCACCCTCACTCGAGTCATTTACCCTTGTTGGGCAAGCACACCTTCATGCGACCCTCCACCCAAACTTCGCACGACCGTCAGGCGAGCATGCCTTCGTGTGGTCCTCCACTCGACTTGCCCTAGTTCACTGGTTCTTTGCCAAGTCCTATGTAGGTCTGCCTGACGAGTGGGCGCATGAACTACACCTACGGTTCCACACCACGCTCACACCTTGCACTTCCACTTCGACTTCCGAATTTGATGAGAAAATGCTTCGATGGATTTCCACCAACTTCCATCCGCCTATATGTATGGTAGGTTGGGGGGGTCATGCCACCTAGTTGACCCTTAATTTCAACCTTTAGCCGACTGTTCTATATACGAAATCTATCCAAGAGGTGGGTCAGCTCACCCAGCTCACGGGACCACTCCCTCATGTTAGCCCAACATACGCTTACTTGTCCAGTCGGCCCATGGAATGAGCTCATGACTAACCCATGTATAAATGTGCTACCGCACCTCACCAACATAACATTGTCTCACTCATTTCAGTCACTCGCCTTTGGTTTTTTTCAATTCACCGTGTTGGTGGGCACGTTGGTGCGACTGTGGAGCTGCAAGGTGTTACATACTCCCCCACCCAAAAGCATTTCCATCCCTGGTAATCCTACTCTTCTTCATAGCTTCCTATCATACTTCTCAATCTTCTTCTTCCATCTCCAAAGTGAGTCCTTCGTTTCACAGTTGTCCTCCTCCAGTGCATTTTTCCATTTGACAAGAAATTCCCGTCTCATGTGGCAACCAATCCCTGTAGATCGAACACTGAGAATCTTGTCCATCTCTAGGTGAGGCTTGTCCACAATCATGGCTGGTCCCATCGGTGGATCCACTCTCTTTGGATGGTCATCATCAAGTCTGCATCTCTTCAACTAACTCATCTAAAAAACTAGATGCTTCATGTGCATATGGTGTGGAAGATCTAGCTCGTAAGAAACTTCCCCCACTCTCTTCTTCACCTGGAATGGTCCCTCATATTTTCTTATTAGTTTACTTGCAGTCCCCTTAGGTGGCTGAAATTGATCTTCGGTAATCCTGAGAAACACCATATCTCTGATAGTGAAGTGTGCATCCTGTCTTCCCTTATTTTCCCATTTCTTCATTCTCCTTGAAGCTTCGTGCAAGCGCAACTGCACCAACTCTAAGGTCTCATCCCAAGCCTTGATGAACTTCTTCACATGAGGACTTCTCAACAAACCTTCTGTCACTACGGTATGTGGTG
>APFE030824237.1:4596-19755 GCA_000404065.3 Pinus taeda | reverse complement strand
AGATTTCTTCTTAAGGAAATATATCCATGTATTCCTTGAGAAGTCGTATATAAATGATACATAGTACACAGACTTACCTAGTGATGGAACCTTCACAGGTCCAAACACATCACTGTGCACAAGTTCTAATATTTGTTTCGCCCTCTTACTACCAAAGGGGAAACTCACTCGATTCTGCTTCCCATATACACAATTTTCACAGAAATCAAAATCTAGAGAGCTATTACTCATGCCTTCTACAGTACCTTTACCATGAAGTATCCGAAGGCCCTTTTCTCCAATATGTCCAAGCTTATGATGCCACAACATGGTCTTCTCTCCAGAGACCACTAGATTTTCTGCTCCACTTTAAGGAACCACAGAACTATTGCACCCATCCATAACAATGCGACCTTGCAGCTTGTACAGAGTTCCAATCCGAACTCCCTACATCAATACCAATGTTTGCTCCCTGAACCATCTTGTAGGTATCCTTCTCGAACACTGTTTTTACACTTGCATCATCCAGCCTACTAACAGAAATCAGATTTCTGGCTAATGCAGGAATATGTAGAACACCTGGAAGCGTTCTAACCCTTCCACCTTGCAACTTTAACTTTACTTTTCCACGACCAATGATTCTAGCCTTCCTGTCATCCCCCAAGAAGACGTCACCACCATCATATTTCTCATACTCGCAGAAGCACTCTCTATGGGGAGTGAAGTGAAAGGATGCACCTGAGTCAATCAACCATGCCTCATGATCTACATGTGTACTTGAAGAAGCCAAGTACACATCCCCACCTTCATCTGAGGTGGTTTTCGCCTCTGCAGCAGGAGCATCATCAGATCCCTTTCCTTTATCAGGAGATTTAGATTTACACTCCCTTCTGAAGTGCACTTCCTTTCCGCATTTCCAGCACACCACCTTTGTAGGTTTTCCTGGAGATTTATATCTCCCACTAGACGACTTATTTTTGTTTCTGTTTTGGGACCGTCCTCGTACAAACAAGGCATCACCATTCTAGTTGTCCATATTTTTCCATCTCATCTCCTTCGTCAGCAAGGCTGAGACTATTTCATCAAACTGCAAAGCAGTTGCATTGCTACCTATTGCAATAACCAGACTATCCCATGAGCCTAGTAGAGAACCCAACAAACTGATGCACTTATCTTCATCTGAAATTTTAATATCAACAGATAATAGCTAACTTACCACAGTATTAAACGCATTCAGATGCTCTATCACCGAGTCTCCATATTTCATCCTTAGGTTATACAGCTTTTTCTGCAGGAACAGTTTATTCACCAGAGACTTATATTGGTACAAAGTCGCTAACTTGTCCCATAAAGCCTTTGTCGTAGCTTCCCCTGATACATTTAACAATACTGAATCTGAGACACACAATTGTATTATGCTCTTTGCCTTCCGATCCAACTTCTTCCATTCTTCATCGGTCACTCCTGTTGGTTTAGTACCTGGATCTACTGCAATCCACTGATCTTTATCCACCAACAAATCCTCCATCTTGAGTTTCCACAGCTCAAAACATTGACCATTAAATTTCTCAATCTCTATCTTTCCACCACTCGCCATCTTCTTTCACCACCAAAATCGATTTCACAGATCTCCCATTGAACAGGGTCTACCACAGGCCCGAGCGAAACCCCTCAGCAACAAAGGCATCCCCTTGAAGCCAAAGAACAGCTCTGATACCAAATGTAGGTTTTAACCCTGTGCAAAAATTACCTGCATACGAATTCTAAAACACAGAAAAATAAACAATACGAGAGCATAACACATAAAACACATATACACAGAGATTTTCCGACTGGATCCCAAAACCGGGACTACTGACTTGATTTTTCATTATTATTCCTTTCAATGTTATAATACATATTTATACATGCCGAAGCATCCAATACCATGGACCGAAAACCATCACATACAATACCATGGACCAAAAACCATCGCGTCCAATACCATGGACATAAAAACCATCGCGTCCAATACCATGGACCGAAAAACCATCGCGTCCAAAAAACATGTGCGAAAATCATGCACAAAACCATAGGTGGGTCCGCCCAACCTAACATAGGGTTCGAACCCCATAAACTGGGGTTACGGGTGCCCTTCAAACCCCCTGTTAACTACGTGGAAAGAATATAACACAACCCAACAATCTGAAGAAGGATGAAGACATCTTCATCTGTCAACGTCACCAAAGGGATCAAGTTGAATATTTCATCTTCACTTGTCAAGTAAGTATCTTTTATTCTATAGTCTAATCTAGTAAAATGACTTCGTTTTGCAAGGAGATCTATAATTTGGTTGGGTCATTAATCCTCCTTGCATGGGAAAGGAGGATAGACATATTCCTGGATGAAATTGAACTCATTGATCATATCAATGGAAAAGTATCCAAACCATCCGAAGGTCAAGCATTATTTGAATACATGGAAAGGGATCAAAGGGCTCAAGGGATTCTTATGAAATCAGTCAAAGGTCCCCTCATTCCCTATATAGAAGCATTGGATACATCAAAAGAGATATATGATAAGCTAGTAGAACTATTCTCTGAATATGTGCTAATAAATGTAATATCACTTAGCTTTGATCTACACAAATAGAAAGTATGAAAGGATAAAGGGTTACCATCATAAGGTCTCAACTGTAAGATCTCGGAGAGATTATTTCAGATAATGAAATGATCTCCTTTGTTCTAAACACATTAACTGATGAACAAGGTTACAAATCCATAAGAGGATAGGAAATTTATTCCACTCAACAACTTATGGTTTCTATGCAATATAGAAGATGACAGGTTGAGGGAAAAAGTGCTCAAACATTTATCAGAAAGGAAAGAAGAACATAGCTAAGATTAAATGCTATGACCATTATAGGAAAGATTTTCCTATAAGCTCAAGAAGGGAAATAACAAGAAAGATAGAGAAGAAGCCCATACCACCAAAGATGTGAAGGAAGTGCAAGGAAGAGGAAAAGCATTAGAAGTAAGAGCTCATCACATCACCATAGGAAACATGAAGGATGTCTGGAACAAAATCTATGACAATCAACTATGAAGGATATAGCTCTTGGTGACCTCACTAAAAGCTCAAGTGACACTTATGAGAAAAAGGAAGAAGTCATACAAGACAAGTCTCATCATACATCAGTCAAAAGGAAACATCTTCTAGATAGGGATATTCAAGATCCTTAAGATTCTCTGATGGAATCCTCATAGGAAGGTTCATTGATCTAGAGAGGAAGCAAGTGTTTCATCAGGAACTCCAACTTGTGTAATTGATGGGATGATGTTATGATGACATAAGATATGAAGCAAATCAAGGGGTTGAAGCTATATTTAATCAAGGAAGTTGTGGAAAGAAGCCTAGATGACCTAAAGGTAAATGAGGTATGTATGCTTGTATTCAATAATATAAAGTCATGTCGTATGGTTGCAGGTAGCATGGATGACTGCTCTATCTTGAGAAGCATGATCAAAGGAAAGGAATGACCTCCTATGAAAGGATGCGGGAAGGCATGGGTCACACTAGATGTCCTCATATGGAATATGGCATGATTGACAGTAATTGAAAGAACTCTGATTGGAGGTTCTTGGGAATGTCATGCGTGAAGAAAAGAAAGGAAGAGATCGTAGACAATGTAACTATGGAAAAAGGCATCCGAGAACTAAAAGATCTGACTATGATATCTCCCAGAAAGATATGAAGACTTTGATGGGAGTATGGAAAGGATGAAGACCCTTGATAATATATATATATATATTTAGGATATGCATCAACATGTATGTAGGATGTTGATTCGAATAGGAATATGTCCTAATGAAAGACCGTCACAAAGTTAATTCTTTATTTAAGTGTTCATTTCTTATTTTTGAACAAATATGTGGATGGGCTTGTGCAGGACTTCCAAAGGAAGAATTGTGAATGTCTTTCCAAAGTACCATGTAGAAGGATGTAAGATCCTTCCAAAGAAGATAGTATGAAGAAGGCAGCATGACATGAGGCAAGGCCAGATGTAGACTGATGGATCGCTTTCTGATGAAAGGAATGATGACATGATTGACTCATGGATGAAAGTGATGGATGGTGTGTGCCCTATGAATAAGTCCCAATAAGATGTAGACTCTACGATAATGAAAAAATTAATGACATCGAAGGAGTGAGCTCTTCAAGTAGTTGGTTGTATTTTCATCTCCACCTAAGGAGATGTTGTAGGTCCCTAATTAAGAGGGAGCTTGGAAACAAGCTTCTTACTTGGAAGAAACTTGGAAATTCCTAAGCCAAGAGGGAGCTTAGGTACATTCCTTTGTAGGAATGAGTACATTCATTTATGGAATAGATATGTCCTTCCTAATTGAGAGGGAGATATAGACACATCATTTTGGTTTTCACTTGGGAAGACAAAATGGAGGATTGGGTAATCATATGGAATCTAATGCTCTTTGATGATGAGATAGGACATCCAAGATAAGAGTAGTCGTGGAGGACCGATATTCGTTAAGGACTAGGAGTCCAAGATAAGAATAGTCTTTATGGAACACATCCTGAGAACTCAAAGGGGTATTTTCTAGGAGAGACAATGATGAGAGTGTCTATATATCATTAATCTCACTAGCATTGAGCTCAGATCTTGTGGAGAGATAGAGTTGTTAGTCAAGGCCTTGCTATGTGACAATGTTGGTTGGTATGATGCTATACAAACGGGTTACCAATCTGATTCTTCTTATGAGAAATTCTTCAGATTGAGAATGACCAAGTACCATTATGAATTCCTCCCTAGTTAAGAGGGAGTGTTGAAAAGTGTAGCTAGGTTTGGTCTTCATAATGACATGTCACTATGATTTTTATGTAAATTATGTAAACGAAGAAAAATAAAATTATTATTGAAATGCTTGCTTCATGGGTTTCATGAGCAAGATATTTTATTTTTAGTAATGGCTCCAATTGAGAGCCTTTAGGATTTGTCATCTAGTAATAAAAGTAAAAAAGAGTCAATGTAATGTATAAAGAATCCTTCTTGAGCATGTTACAATGTATATAAGTCAATAGGATTGTTTAGAATCCCTCCAAAGACAAGCACAAGTTCTCCTCTTCAAAGTTGACCTCAAGATGAAGTAAAGAACTCATGTTGACTCACCTAATGGAGACACACCTATTCAGATTCACAAGTCAACTTATTTATATGGGACAACAACTATATATATGTATTGGGTCTTCGCATTAGATACAGAAATCAAGTTCGAATCTCTATGAAATTTGGGTGTCCTAATACAGAGACAAGTTCGGATACCTCTGTAATTCGTATAGGATATTGCAGTAACACATTTCGGTGAGAAGACTTCAGTTTGGTGCTGAGAGAAGACTACAAATCCGTGATATAAGAAGACTATAGTTCGGTGTTATTTGGTATTCCTATAGTCCATTACTCTCACAGTTTCAATGCAATTTTTGTTGTGATGAAGAAGTCTTGGTGCTAACATAGAAAGAAGGATCCAATGCTATAATAGTCTTAGCTTCGCTCTAGTCACAGTCTCGTTGATATCACATTTTGGGTATCATTACAATTTAAGAGGTCTCGGTGCTCCTACAAAGTGACAAGATCTCGGTAATGAATATCTCAGTGCAATGATGAGATTTTTGATGATATTATAGTGATGTATTTTGATGCTATCTCATTGTTATCACAATGACTGTTTCAGTGATGTAGTCTGAGTGTCAAGAAGGTCGAAGTGGAAGAGGAATAAAGAAGAGAAAATAAGAAGAAGGTTGATAGTCAAGCAAGCTAGTGTCTTGGTCTTGGAGTGGAAAATAGGTTAAGGGTCTTGGTCTTGGTATTCGTCAATTTGAATCTCTATAAGAAGAATTTGTGTGGGTTTTCCTCTCACAGAGTGAGAGATTTTGGCCCTGGATGATAGCCTACATTTTTTGTCTCTTCTCTATTTATGTTCATGCATTGGTAGTTGATTGATGAATAAGAACACTAATAATATAAGTAAAAGAAGATCCTAATCTAAAGAAGTAAAAAGCACTCATAAGCAATTACTAATTGAAGAGAAATCACCTAACACTTGATGCCCTAGCTTTCTCAACAAAATTACTAATCAATCCTCTTTCCTTTAATAAGATCATATTATTTTTCATAGAGGAGAAAAACCCTAAATCAAGAGAGGGAAAACCCCGCCTTTTTCACAAATGTACTTGGGTGATCCATTGAACTAGAAATATTATCAACCATTCAAAAGTTGGAAAAACACCATCGTACCATGTAATGATATCACCCAAAGATGATCATGAATGCCACAAAAACCCCCCCTAAAGTTGTTGAGTAACCACAAGTGCAAGTTGACATAAGCCAAGCTACGAGTAGGAAGTCGAGGGGAACTTGAACATGAGGCAGTGGCGGCGACATCAAATGCAGGCATGATTCGATAGGGAAACATGGTTCAACGATAGTTAGGGAAACCCTAGCCGCCATAGAGATGGATTTTGAAGAGCTATAATCATTCAAGTTTATTTAGGTCATAAATAATAATTAATAATTATAAAGTTAAATATTAATAATTATAATTTATAATGAATTCAAAATTTTAATTTGAATTTTTTTAGGCTATTGTGTTTTTAGTTGTATCTTTTCAATTACACTCCAGTTGTGCTTTCATTCAAAAGAACTAATATGTTTTTTTGAGCACTCAAATGGAAATGTTCTGGAGATTTGGTACTCTACCACCATAGCTTGTCCATCAGGCGTTTAAAGTTAAAACAAATCAAATAAGAAAAAACATTGAACTTTGAAACTTGAAGCAAATTATGAAGAGGCAATGAAATTTGAAACAAATCAAATCTTACCTGGAATTTTTGTCTTCCAATCTTTAATAGCCATGCTAAAGCTAAATGTGCCACCTATCAACCTACATATCTCCATTTCTTTAGAAATCTCTTTGAATGCTTGCTTAGATGTTATCATTGTCGCAACACAAGTGAGGAATCCATCCATCACCTCGGCATCAAATTTAAAACCATAGGAGTAAGAAAATGTGGGCTTGAGGTAGATCCCTGCAACATGAATGAGGTGATGGAGTGTATTGTTCCATCACTCATCATTCACTCTCCATATCAAATCTTTTTTTTTTCAAACCCTTCACCCCCTTATTATCATAATAAGCACATATATCTTCTCTGGCCTTATCCATGGCCTCATACAAGTAGCCCATTGCAACCTTATCTCCGTTAACCAACCGAATAACCTTACCAGATGTTCAAAAATGGCACACACCTCCTCCGCTCCTACCCAAAAGCTGTCCTGATATGAAACTTGCCCGCATATGGCCTCTCCCTTCAGTTTGCAGTTAAAAGATAAAGCACGTCACTCTAGTGAAAGAAATATGGTCTTCACATTCCACATAGAATTCAACAAATATTGAAGAGATATGAAACTAGTGGACAATCGTGTAATGGCAGGACACATCAAATACTTTTTATTGGTGAATCTTCTTATCAAGCTAAGCATGTATGCATGATTATATATAGATTTTTTAATGCTCTTATATGATTCAATAATATCCCTCACAAAAGGAATCTTTCCTATATCTTCTAACATCAAGTCAATACAATGTGCAATACATGGTGTCCAAAACAAGTTAAAATACCTCTTCATAAGAAAACTACCAATAGAAACATAATTTGTAACGTTGTTTGTTATGAATTGGGAAACATTTTGTGGATGTACCTCCTGAATGAAAATGTCCAAAACTCACATAATAATTCTACTTGTTTAATATTTGTAGATGCATTGACAAATTTCATAAATGTCCCCTCGAGACAACTGACCAAGAATTTAAGAAGGGTCCTATCTTTATGATCATTCCAACCATATGACATCATAATGTATCTAGTGTGTTCCCATGATGCCTTAAACTCCAATCTAGTAATGCAATTGACCTTTTAATTTTGAACAATAGGCCCTCACAACTCATCATAGTAAGGGGCTTTGTACCCTGGGCCAACAATAGAAACAAGATCAAACATATGCAAGTAGAATGGATTGTTATGGCAATGTTGAAAGGAATGTCACTTCATAGAAAAAAACCTACCCACTAGCCTGTCAACTTATTCATTCTCCTTTTTCTTAAGTGTCGACCTAATAGAAGGTTGTGCATCAGGTGTGTTTCTAGGAACAACAAATGATGAGGTAGCTTAGGGGTTGGGCATTTTGGATGTGGAAGGTAATGTTGAAGAAGCACTTTCACTTGCCCTCACTCCTTCCCTTGCAATTTGACTTCTCACAACTCCCTTCTTATCTTTGGCTTCATCTTTATTTGCAGTTATCGTATGAATGATTTTTAGAATTGAATTTGGGAAAAGTTCTATATTTTGTCTTGGGATTTTCCCTAAATGGTATTTCAATTAGTTGAATCCCTTCGTCATGTGTTTCTCACACAACTTGCAATTCAAAAATTTTCTATTGGACTCCCCCTCGAGTTCACCATATTCCCAAATAGGGTTCAAATTCCTCGACATTTTTTCTTCAATGTAATGATTTGAGTTTGAACCTAGGGCACACAAATATGAGATTGGGGAATTTGTTTTGATCCACCCCAATGCCCTTTTTGTACAAATATCTAGACTCATAATAGAGTTGGGAGTTTTTGATCATTCATTCTTGTAATAGGATCGAGTTAGATAGATAGGAGATTCATTTGTCGCAGTAGCTTATGTGTTGTATTCTTGTAAAATAGAGTTGATCTTTTTCATTAATGGATGTTTTTTATTTCTAAACTTTGGTGCATCATATCATCCTAACCTAATTGAGTTAGGAAACATTGGTAAGGTTGGGAAGGGCCCCTTCAATCCTAGGTAATGTTTTGCCCTTTTTTTATTTTGTTACATAGATTATAGTGTGTTTGATTTGTAATGTTTTCAATCTTTGTTTTCAAGTTTATCATGCATTACACTTTCATATTATTTCACTTTCCTTTAACTACCAACCTTTGCTTTGTGTTACTTTGATAATTTAGTTTAGATCTATTTCCTTTACATTTATTTATGTCTTTAATGTTTTACATTTGATTTTGGGAGACTAGAAACCGGAACTAGAATACTTTCTCTTCCAGACCCAATCTACTATTGAATGCATGAACATTGTCTCATAGAAGTGAAATATTTCATTTTTTGGTTTTTCCTGTTAGCACTCCAGGAAACTCTCCTAGGTTGTAAATCGGAGATGCCCGGTAACATGTAATCTTCAATATTATTCTCTGAACTATTGGAATAAATGATGGTTCAAATCAAGTTGGATAACCATTTCAGCTCTATTTTTACTCAAGACATGCATGAACACCCCCAATACCACAAGGCTTTAGACTGCAAATGCTCAATAGTTTGTAGATTTAATGGATAGATCAAGAATACTGACAATACCAGTAGATTGCATACATGAACACATATGAATGGCTAGCTATAGGAAAAAAATGAACTTACTGACTATACTGGCAGATGCATATATAATAACACATATAAATGGCTAGCTACAGGCAGCAAAGAAGCTTACAAATATAATATATCAAAGCAGAGATAAGATGGCAATTATCTAGCCTTAAACATAGAGAAAACCTGAACGAATTGTTCAGGTGCAAGCATAGAATAGAAGAGATATGGACATTGAACATATAACGGCAAAAGAAGCTTGTATTACTAAAGAATGAAAATGGGAGGCTCGAAGAAACAGAGGAGGAATAATCTCCAAAAGTTGAACCCTTGTTACATCTTGTTTTCAGCTATTTATAGCTTGTTTACAATGGTCCTGAGCCTTTTGAGGCTTCAGGTGTCTTAATCTATCCCTCTGTCTTATTTAACTGATTGATTCCCTCGATAGGCAGGCATGGCTTGGTGGTTTTCTGCTTCTGACAGAAGAGTAACCGCTTTTAGATATTTTGGGTAGTTTGTTGAGCTGTCTATGAGTTCTCCCTGCTAGAGATGCCCCACAATCATTCTGTGTGTTCTGGTTGTGTTGTGTTGTGGTTCCATGATCGTTTCTAGTTGATTTGGCTATGTTGCGATGTCTATGCTCCTTGATTACTTCTGTTGCGGGCTACATCATGTTGTGTTATCGCCTTTCCACTTCCAACCTTCTGTCTTTGTCTCTCGGCCTCTTTCAGGTGATGGAATGGCTATTTGGGCCTTTGTGATCTCTTGAAAATGCTTAATAATGATTGTTTTCTGTTGTATACAGAAAATGCTATAATACTGAGAAATCTCGCCCATTCTGCTTCTTTCAGACTCCAAAAGTCCTCAAGTATGGTTTAATTATCTATCAGGTCCGCCCTTGGGTTGCTGTCGCATGTTGCACTCAGCCTGTTCTATGATTCCCTATTTATTTGGAAATACGTTGAAAACACTCAAAAAAAAAATGGGCTTTGACGGACGTGAAAGATTATACATTTTGCTTCTGAAACCCATCAGGTCTAGGTCTTATCGCATTGCGCACATATACATGTAAAGGTCATGCCCCTTGGTTTTCCCGATTGCAATCCGCCGATGCGATGTGGGCCGTCGATCTGCGCGTGCAATCAACGGTCCATGTTGAATTGCCAATCACGATCGCTCATTGCATAATGTCTGCACCAATAACCTCTGACTCGCCTCCACCGATTGCGACTCTCCGATCCAATCATTGGCAATCGCTGATCGGCGGTGTCTTGCGCCGATTGCCACAGCCTGCTTGTGCCGATCAGATCTGTCAATGCGATCCACCGATTATATCTAGACCATTGATCCAGATTGAACGACTCTCATGCATTTTGACTGTTAGGCCTGCAATTTTGGTTTTTTTTCATGGTTTTGGAGTGTTTTTGCCTCCCGATAGTGTATTTCCACCATTCCAAGGGCTCTCCTCTTGCGATGGTTTTGACTTTGAATGATCCTTAAGAGGATTTTGAAGACTTTTGGGGCATACTTGGATCCTTTGGCATGATTTTAAGCAAACCTTGGAGACATTGGGAGTGTTTTGGGTCCATTTTTGGGCCAAATGCCTCCAAGGCTAACATTGGCTCCTTCTGGGGATGAAATCATCCCTGTGAGGTTTCACGAATTACAGAGCAATGCCTTTCCTGTAAAACAAAATTAAATTCTTCCCCTAATGTTCCATTGGGCATGGAGTCTTTTTAGCATAACATAAAAACTGAAAGAAAAGCATATGTACAATAATAAGGTTTTAGAGCCTTAAATGAAATAGAGTTTCAGGAACCGCCCATTTACCGGGCTACCAAAAGGGTCTCCTCCTTCCATATTATGTAGGATGAATGTATTGTTGCGTTGAACTTGAGCGTTGACAAAAGGGCCAGTCCATAAGGAGTCAAAATTGCCATGATTACCTCTCTTTTCCTTCAATGCATCCCATTTGAGCACCCAATCACCAACTTGGAAATTGTCCACTTTTGCCTTCCTGTCAAAGGTTCCTTTGATTTTCTTCTGATGAACCTGTGACTTCTCAACCAGCTGCTCTCTGATCTGCTGTAATTCGACTAGGTTATTCATTCTTCTTACTAAGTCATTCTCTTCATCATGTTCTTCTTGCAAGAACTTAGCCACAGGGAGGATCAGCTGGATAAGGAAAACAACATCAGCGCCATAAATTAGTTTAAATGGAGAGTTAGCTATGGACTTTTTGATGGAAACTCTATCATCCCATAGTGCAAACTTCAACTTGGAACCCCAGCTCTTGTTGTTGTCTTCTAACAGTTTTTTTATTATCCTTGCCAAACTCTTGTTAGATGATTATGCCAAGCCATTGCCTTGAGGATAATATGAGGTAGAATGCACCACTTTAATGCCCATGGATTCAACCATGTCCATCAATTCTTTTGCCTTAAAAGCTGTTGCATTATCAGTGACTAGTTTGGTTGGGCAACCAAATCTAGTGAAAATATTCTCATTCAAGAACTTTATGACAACTTGATGATTGGCATTCTTAGTGGGTATAGCCTCAATCCACTTGGTGAAATAATCAGTGGCTACTAAGATCCATTTGTGTTGGCCACTGGAATGTGGGTTAATCTCACCTATAAAGTCCAAGCCCCACTGCTAGAAGGGACCATTGACATGTATTGGCTTTAATGGCAGAGATTTTAGCTGTTGTCTTCCTGCAAATCTCTGACATTTGTCACAAGCTTTTACAAAATAAAACACATCAGAGAACAATGTAGGCCAATAATACCCAACCCTCAAGATCTTGTGAGTCGTGGTTTTCCAATAATGATGCCTACCACAGATGCTAGAATGAAACTGGTGTATGACCTCTACAGATTGTTCTTTATCCAGACACCTAAAGAGGATTCCTGATGGGTCTTTCCAGTAAAGAATATTTTTGTCAATGTAGAATTTGGCTGATTTGAGTCTAGTGGTACGACCTTGAATTGAACTAAGCCTTGGAGGAACTTCAAACTTCTACAAGAAATGAACTATGCTGGCATGCCATTCGCATGTGGCTAGATTTTCAGCCACGGACTAATTTTTCTTTTGCTCTTCTGATGCTCCCCTTGTTTGCTCATCATCCGAAGTTAAACCCATGAAATTTATGTCTAGAAAGCTACAATTTTCTTCAACCATGACCTTAGCCAAGCCCTGGCCTTTGACAAGCCTAGTGGGCTTCACCTCTATGTCAAATTCTATGAATTTTGCAATCCATTTTTCCCTCTTTCGATCAATATCTGGCTGAGTCAAGACATATCTCACTGAGGCTGAGGGCACATATGCAATTACTTTGGAATGCATAATATAAATCCTTAATGCTTTCAAGGATTTTATGAGAGCATAAGCTTGCTTCTCAATAAGGTCATACCTTAGTTCAACATCCCTTAGAGTTTTGCTAAAAAAGGCCACGGGGTGCTCTATGCCTTCATCATTTTTCTACAACAAGACTGCTGCTAGTGTATCATAAGAGGCAAAAGAGAAGATACAAAACCCCTTAGTGTAACCTGGGCTGATTAGAGTGGGAGCCTCCATGATAGCTTGCTTGATGGCTTCAAAAGAGCTTCTTGAAGTAGCTATCCATTTTATCTCTGATCCTTTCTTTAGCATGGAAGTGATGTGCTTTACTAACTCTGCAAAGTTTGGAATGAACCTCCTTACAAAGTTGATCTTACCTAGGAAGGATTGAATGTCCCTTTTCGGCCTTGGGATGGACAATGTCTGAATGGATTGAACCCTGGCTAGATCAATCTTCACACCTTTAGCAGAAACAATATGTCCCAGAAGTTTGCCTTCTTCTAGAGAAAACTGTGACTTCTTTGGGTTGACTGAAATTCCAAACTGTCTGCACTTCAGAAAGACTTTCTTCAAATATTGTAAATGATCTTTGCGGCTGTTAAAGAAGACTGTTATGTCATCAAGATAAATAAGGACAAACTTGTCCTTCTCTCCCAAAAAGGCTATGTCCATGGCCCTCTGAGAGGTAGCCCCAACATTCATCAGTCTGAAAGGCATCTTGGAGTACATGAAAGTGCCCAAGGAGTAGTGAAGGCAGTCTTTTCCTGATCTTCAGGATGTACAGCAATCTGATTGTAGCCTGAAAATCCATCTAGGAAAGACATGACTCTAGCCCCTGAAACTCTTTGTAGCAAGTGTTCCATCTTGGGTAGGGGATAATTATCTTTTTTAGAGCACTTGTTCAGATTTTTGAAGTCGATGCAAAGCCTGATTTCTTCTTTTTTCTTCCTTACCACCACCAGGTTGGCTATCCACTTCGAATATCTTAGGGGAATTTTGATTTTGGCATCCAACAACTTCTTGATTTCTTTCTCAATCAAAGGCAGTAAGAGAGGGTTGACAGGTCTTAATTTCTGCTTAAAAGGGGTGGTGTTCTTTTCCAGTGGGATCCTTTGCTGAATAATGTCTGGGTCATAGGTTTTAAGATTGCTGTATTCCCAGGCAAAAATATCAGTGAATTGCTTCATGAAGGAGCAATACTTGGAATTCTGGGCAGGAGACAAATGAGTAGACAGATTGATGAATTTCAGATGGGCTAGGCTCCCTATATTATGTTTACAAACGGCGGACTCATTCTCTATTTTGGCCAGCTTGTAGGGCACGTCATTATGATCGAAAAGCTTCTCTAGAGGCACCAATCCCTTTGGTATGTGATTATTGGGCAACTAAACGATGCTTTCTCGGCCGATTTCACTTTTTAGCTTGGATTGGCCGAATTCTTCCACGTTTTGATTTTCTTGGTCGATGTGCATTTCAGCAAATTCCTCAACAATTTGTAAAAACCTGTTAATTTCCTCATCATCTTCAAAAACTCTCCAATAATTGACATTGTCTGGCAGGGACGGTCTGTATTTTCCCTAAACGTCATATGTCAATTTAGGATGCAAAGGGGGAACAAACGTGCTAGCAGAGACAGCAAGGGAGTCGAAAAGTTGGTTCTTCATTCTTGGAATATAAGAAATGTTGAAAATTTTGAAAGAATCTTTGAGCCTTCGTACCTCATCCCTGTATTCTTTCAGCTTTGGATGCTTTACTTGGAATGTTTTATTTTCCTGCTGAATGATGAGGTCTACAACCCCAAACACTTGCAGGCCTTTGATACCCATTTCCTTAGTAGCACTTAAGCCCAGAATCAAAGCTTCATACTCTGCTATGTTTTTTGTGACCTAAAAGGCTAATTTGAATGACAAATGAATGTATTCCTGTGTTGGGGACACAAGGACTACACCTGCCCCTGCAGCTTCTTTAGAGAAAGTGTTGAGGGAAATGTTCCCCTAGGGCTTTTGGGTGGAAACCCTAGCAGACTGAAAGTTGTCTAAACATAGAAACAGACATTCACACAGCCATTATGCTATTATAAGAAAATTCTATAGTAAGAGGGGCGTACCTCAGGTCCTACGTTTGAGAAGTTCCCTTAGGGTCCAAACCCTTCTTCAAGTCCCTTTCGCTCTTTTGTCCTGCAAAACAACCAATTCCAAAGAATATATCAGTATATGGACAAAGACTTATAAAGAAATAATCTTCATGTTATAAAGGAAGGTAGTTAGTTATGAACTTTAAACAACCATTCACATATGAATTCAAACATGAATATCATAAACATAAAGAAGATGCATATCAGGAACCAAGATGTGTTTCTTTATTATAGACAAATAGAATATACAAAAGGAG
>APFE030824230.1:20986-38022 GCA_000404065.3 Pinus taeda | reverse complement strand
GAAACTGCCAAATGTAATGGTATCAAAAGGTAATTGTGACATAATAATTAATAAGAACTTGCATCATATGCACAATTAGAAAAAACAAATCAAAAGGAAACTATTGTTTTTGAAATGGGAGTTTTTGAAATGAGAAAAAACAACTCAAAAGGAAACTGTTGTTTTTGAAATGGGATTTAAGTTTTAACATGAAAAGAAATTTACAAATTCAACATTCTTAAAATTCTAATTTGAGAAAAAATGAAATTTAAAAAAAGGTTGACAATTTGACAGCCCTTCTTAAAAATTTTTAAGATATTATTCCATTTTTTTTTTTAAATGACAAAAATCAATTTTTAATTTTTTTTTGACTGGTAAAATTTTCTCACTACTTCTTTGACGTGCCAGAGACCCTTTGAAGGGCTCTGACGTGTTCAATTTTGATCCCGGGTGGTGACAAGGCCGACATGAGATGACTAAGAAGAAGAAAAAAAGTTAAAATAAAAATGGGGCACTAGGGAGGACAACCACAGAGACATAACACTTACAAAAAGCGTGTGTGGATGTTTGAGATGCGACCATATGTAGCCACAGGTAGCCCAAGGATGCGTGAGAGTTGGTTGTTAGAGCACGAATTGAAAAGCATAAAACGATCGTATGCGGCCATATAACATGTAACATGCAAAAAGTAATTCACATGGGCACCGAGTGAACCATACAAATCACAGGTTAGCGTGAAAAATTGAATTGTACAGATCACAGGTCAACAACGCAAAGTGTTAGTGAAGAACTGTAGCAGTTGAGTGAGTTGTATGGTAGGCACAAGGTTCGCTTGAAGCAGGTACAGAGGCAACATGTTATAGCAAACAAAATAATATAATTTTCATATTGCAACCAACAATGAATGGTGAAGGTTATCCTTTAAAGGGAGAGAGCGAGACCATACAAATCAAGAGTTTGACAAAGATTTTTTTAGGTGTTTTAAAGGACCAAAACCTAGATCCATGAGGAGATCTTAGTAGATATATAAGGCAACAACTTTTATTCTTGTGGGTGGTAGGACTTGGCACAAGGAATATATATATATATATTATATATAATTATATATATATATATATTATTATTATCATATATATATTATATATTTATATATATATATATTATATATATATTTATAGTACGATAACTGTCCTCAAGTTTGAAAACCATTCAACCACCAATAAATGTGACACAGTTAACAACCCATGCAAAGGCCAATAAAGCTCAATGAGTCATCATGGATGTTGTGAAATATCACCTAATCCCTCACTTGGCATAGAAGATAACTAGAGAGATGCTCAAGGCTCTTGTGGACCTACTCTAGAGTGGCAACATGAATAGGAAGACGATCTTAAGAAATAGGCTTAGATCCATCGAAATGTTGAACACTGATAATGTTACCAAATACTTCATAAGGATCACATAGATACGTGATCATCTTGCATCCATCGAGGAGAAAGTACTGGAAGTAGGACTTGTAAATGTGGCACTAAATGCTTTTGCCAAATCATGGGAATCATTTCTCAAGGGGGTTAGTAACCAGGAACACCTTCTGAACTAAGGGAGCCTTTAGGATGACTGCATCTAGGAAGAGACTTGAGAGGGGTCTAAAGGAAATATGCAGAGGATGGAGAGAGGAGAACCTAGCCCTAGTCAAAATGGCCAAGAAAGGAAAAGAGAAGGGTTCCAAGGGAAACAATGAAGGGCCAACCTCTCAACCAAGGAAGAAGAAGGACTTGTACAAGCTCAAGTGCTACATTTGTCACAAGAATGGGCACTATGCATCACAATGTTGAAAGAAGAAGAAGGGGAAGGGGAAGGAGAGGTCACAACAAATAAAAACATAAATAAAGATACAACTTGATGAGTTTGTAACAAAGTTAAAGAACAAATTTTCATTTGTGTCTTGTCTATCTACCAACACCATCACCAAGAGTGCTTGGTACTTGGATATTAGTGACACCATATGACAAAAGCATAGGAGTTGTTAAGCAATCTGACAGAGAAAGACTATGGGATTCATGTGGAGCTTGGAAATGATGCTAAGTATGTAGTGAAGGTGATGGATCCATTAAGTTCTATCTTGATTAAGGAGGAACGTTGGAAGCCAAGGATGTATTTTTTGTACTACACATGAAAAACAACTTGCTCCCAGTGTTAATGATTGAGATAGACGATATGAGGTCATGTTGAGGAATAGGGAAATGTTTATTTATCCAGAGGATTCTAGGCTAAACACAGTAATGGCCATTGGGGTTAGGGAGTGAAACTTATACAGGTTGAAGGGAAAACCTATTCAGGCTTTGGTACATGATAATGGAAACATGAGAGAGATGTGTCACAAGAAGATGAGACACTTGCACTACAGGGAATTTTTGATCTTAAAGGAGACTAAAAATGGTCTCCCAAAGTTTATTATTAAGCAGCAAGGTGTATGCAAAGGGCGCACATTTGGAAATAATGCCAAGGTTGCATTTCCAAGAAGTAAGAGTAGGAGGAGGATCTTCTTCATGAAAACCAAGCAGGGGGTCTTTAGTTGGTTCCGAGAATTCAAGCCCCACGTGGAAAACTAGACAAGCAAGAAGATCAAGGTCCTGAAGTCAAATAATGAGGGATAATACACCTCCAATGAATTTAAGGAATTCTACAAGGAGGCAGGGATCAAGAGGGAGATAATAACCTTATACAAACCTCACCAGAATGGGGTAGTGGAGAGAAAGAATCAATACACCATCAATTCTGCTAAAGCAATGATACATTACCAAGGGCTACCTATGTTTCTTTGGGTTGAGGCATGTAACACTATAGTTTATGTGTAGAACATGAGTCCTCATAGGATACTAGGGCAAAAGAATCTTGATGAGGCATTCACAGGGGTGAAACTAGAGATAGGAAACTTGAGAATATCTGGTTGTCCAGTCTCCATCCATGTTCTTGTGGAGAAGAGGGCGAAATTGGAGCCTCCAAGACAAAAGGAAATACTTGTTGGGTAAAGCGAAGCCTCAAAATCTTACAAGATCTTCATACTGATGCAAAGGAAGATAGTTGTTAGCACAAACATTAAGTTCTAGGAGAACATGGAATTTAAAAAGTCTTATGATTTGCCACCAATGGTGACAAAGGACGAGGAGTAGGAGGGTTTGAAGGGAGTGCGTCATGCAAAGGCTTCCAGTTCAAAGAGTTAACCTTCAGGTGGGGAGAAGTTAGTATCTCCTTCCATTTCTATTAGGAGATCCAACTAGTTTGAGCAAATATTCAGGGATGCTCAGGAGCATGTGGACCCTCCTAGGACCACATTCAGAGAGAGGAGTCCTCCGAGGGAGTTTCCAAACTGCATGGCATTGATGAGTGGTGTCACTAAAGAGGCATCAAACTAGGAGGTTTGGAGGAAATCCATGGTAAATAATGATGCATGGGATTTCATATCAAGACCAGAGGAAGCCAATTCCAAGTGGTTCTTCAAGAATTGTTGATGAGAATAGTTCTTGAAGGTACATTTGCACAAGTCTAAGTGTCTTGACATGTAGAAGTCGCTTGATTGATCCATTAACCTTAACAAATATTTTAATTATTAAATAAATTAACTTTTATAAGACAAAGTGATTTAATCTAATGAAATGAAAAGGTTATTTGCATTAGTGAATTAGATGAATATCAATTGTTGATGTTAAGTGATGTTGAGATCTAATCTCAATTGTCAATCGCTTTGGAGATTAAGGTTGTGGATTCGGTTAATAACTCAAACTTATAAAAACAAGGCTAGGCTAAGGGAGAATACTTGTCTAGCCAACACAAGACAGTGATAGTGAGATCATAGTGATTAGATGAAGGATGACTTTCATCCAAGTGTGCAGGGTTTGAGGAAGGGTGCAAGGGGAAATAAGGGAGAAGGATCTAGATCATCCAAGCAAGATTGAAGGACATGTCTACAGAGGGTTTGATTAATAGGATCATTTCCAAGTTTGTTGTACTTATATTTTTTCCCTCAAAGGGCCATTATCTCAGGAAGGGAGCCCTTGTATGTTGTAGATTAATATTAATGAAACAAAAAATTTGAAGGGAAAAAATTTGTGTGCATGTGCATGAGATTGGTTAATGTTTTCTTTCGATGTTATCTATTTTATTTACGTGTTAAAATCTCAACAATGGTTTTTATTCAGTAGATTTATATAACAATTAAATTTTACAACAAGGAATCTGCTACGGAATAATTAACTAGGTTGTTGGGATTAGGAAATTTAACACTTATTTGCAATAGAACTTTATGGATGCAGAGAGTTCCTTTTTCAATAGAGATTTAAAAGAAGATTATATATTGTAGAGGTATGGATTCCACGAACAAGTAAAGAACATCTAGTGCAAATTGGTGAACAAACTTTATGGGTTGAAGTCTCAAATCCTTGATTTATTAATATAGACAAACATCGTAAAGATCTAGATTCAAAGGAACCCCTTCGGATCCAAATCTATATATCAAAAGTATAGGTGATATAGTGATTTTGGTGATATGTGTGGATGACATACTCATCACAGATAGTGATGTCAACAAAATTCAAAAGGAAAACTACCAAGTTGTTAGGCTACGTAGGTTTGAGGAGTAGAATGGGATGACACTTTCTTAAACAAGAGAGTTGGGTTTGTTTGCTGGAATTTCCACGCACCCAAGGTCAGGTCTATGCATTAACTAGGAACATAAACACACTGAAGATCCCCAACCAAAAACAACTTTGCACAACGACGTATAATAGCAATAATATCAATAATAGTACACAATATTTATGGCCCAAAAAATGTTCCTTATTAATCCTTGAATAAGAAAACCTTAGAGATCTTGTACTAGAGATCAAGGCCCTTTACAAGTCCCACTACAATGATAATATACACAATCAATTCTTTAACCAAATACAACTAGGGTTGAGGCCTAGTCCATCAGGCTCTCATTTACCCAACAAATACATCAGGTATACTACAAAAGTACTTACAATTGTTTAGTCTTGTCAAATTGTTGTCCTAGAGATTAACCAACCCCCTTAATCAATATTGTAAGTTGATTCCTTCCAGCCGATGTGACAACCATCAAATAAACAAAACATCAAATGTGTACCTAGGCATGATCCTTCAACTTGCGGTCCTCCTATTGTAGCTTCCTTAGGCATTTTATACTTACGAAAATCTTCTTTAGGCCTTCACCAGACCTCAACTATTGTTCAACCAACTGCCTCTTCTAAGCCTCGACTACCCTCTTTCCTCAATGTGTTGCTACAATAAAGCCCAGTCTTGCATGTTATTCCATCTACAGGCTATGTGAACACTGTGTAGTCCTTGACATACCCTCCTTGGCACATAACCAACTTCCTGTAGCCCTCTTAGGCAACTTCCTGTAGCCCTCTTAGGCCCTTCACCTACTGTTCTGCTCTTCGGTTAGGCTGCTTGGTACCTACGTCCATTCAACCCTCTTTGGCCTATGGTTTGTGGCTAGACCCCTTAACTGAGCCTCCTTTACTTACAAAACTCCTTGTTTTGGATTCAAACTGTTACTTGGCCTCTCTCCAGCTTGTTGCAACTCCTCAAGGGTTGTTTTCCTCACAAAATGAAGTCCTTCACGCTTGTGCCATTAGTCTCTCCTTTAGCTTCTATTTATATTAGTCCAAGCAGTGTAAAACCCCAAGGCTCATGTCTCTTGGCCTTGCTAACCGACCTGAGCCTACATGACTAATAATTTATTAAATTTATTTTCTTAGGTTTAAAGCTCTCTCTTTTGGGTCCAAAACCCCAAACTCAAAACCACAAAGCCCGCAAATGATTTTCCACGCAGAAATACCTTCTAAGCTATCAAATTTCAACACTCCCTTCTAGTGAGGAAGGTATTTCCTTCTGCCTCCGAAACTGATCCACAAATGCATCCTTTTGGAAGACCTGGATATTCAAAGATACCATACTCGAAATCTCGAGCTCCATGACTTTTCCTTGAATGGCCACGAGTATCCTCACATGTGCCACACCTTATTTTTGCATGATCATGACTTTCCTTGCATGGTTTATGACTATCCTTGCATGTACCATGACTTTCCTTGCGTGCGCCACAATTTCCTTGCACGCACCACAATTGTCCTCACATGGTACATGACTTTCCCTACATGGCCAGAAGACTCCACTCTATCGCTTGAACCCTGAAGGTTAGACTTCCACTAGGTAGCTGACACTCCTTCACAATTTCCATCTAAATCCAAACTCCCTCTGAGCCTACACAACCCCCCCTTTTTTCACTCTACTTTCCCTCCTTGAAAGTACTACAACTAATCTTATGCCCTTTAAAGGTCAATCCTGAGCTGTGATTGAACACTAGGCCTAGTCCACTTTAGACCACTGAAACTCAACTCTGCAAGTGTCCTCATCCTCCTTGGTCAAACACCTCATCTACACATGGCCCCACTACCATATGTGTAACTCTGCAACTCAATGAAGATACTATCTCACGATCAACATACCATCCGCACAGAGCTACCTCGTCCATGCCAAAGCACTCCTTGCCAAAGCACATGAATTGTCTCAACTTACTTTAACAAGTCAACGAAAGTCCATCAACAATGTCAACAACCTTCCACACAATATATTGTTGTGCACTGAGTTCTCAACAATCCCCAAGAACTCCCATCCTATCTCGTCACCAAGCCAGTCAAAATTGCATCTCCATGTTCTTAGTTGAACCATTTGCTCCATGTCTAACGAACTCTCTTAGAAACATTGTTGCTTTCTACAACAGTCTCATAACTCCCTCCTAGAGATGATGCAATGCACACTTTGATCCAACTACCCTTCAAAGTAGCTCTAATTCCATGTTGGAATTTCCACGCATCCCAGGTCTGGTATATGCCTTAGCTAAGAACATAAACATACTGCAGATGGCCAACCAAAAAACAACTTTGCCCAACATAATTTAATGACAATAAGATCAATAATAGTACATAGTATCTATGGCCCAAAACACGGTCCTTATTAATCCTTCAGTAAGAAAAATTTAGGGCTCCCATACCAGGGATCATGGCCCTTTACAAACCAGTACAATGCTAATACACACAGTCATTCCTTTAACCAAATACAACTAGGGTTGAGGCCTATTCCATCAGGCTCTCATCTTCCCAACAAAGACATAAATACTATAAAAGTACTTACAATTGTTTAGTTTTGTCAAACTGCTATCCTAGGGCTTAACCAATGTCTCAATCTATCTTTTTGTCATAGCTGATTCCTTCCAGCTAATGTGACAACCATCAAATAACCAAAAACATCAAATACTTACTTGGGCATGATCCTTCAGCCCACAAATTGTTGAAAAATCTAGAGAATTAGGGTTAAGTGATTTCTCTTGTAATGATAATTGCTTGTGAATGCTTTTTACTTCTTTAGATTAGGTTCTTCTATTGACTTAGATTATTATAGTGTTCCTTTTCATCAAATAACTACCAAATCATAAACAATAAGGAGACAAGAGACACATAATGTAGGCGACCAGCTAAGGCCAAAACCTCTCCAGATTGATAGGAAAACCCAAACGAATTCTTCTTCTTATAGAGACTTCAAGTGACAAATACCAAGACCAAGATCCTTGACACAACAACCTCTCCAAGACCAAGTCAGAAGACCCTTCTTCACTGCTTCTTCTTCTTGCCCAAGTCAACACTACTCAAATTGACTTCTATCACTGCAAATTTCGGCTACACCAATATTTCGGCCTTCCTCCACAGATCTGAAATTCTTGACTGCCTGAAACTTCTGCAAAATGACACATGTGGGCTAAATTAAGGTTCTTGATGATGTTTTCATTCTTCGCTTTGCTTGAGAGCTTCTCCGTATAACCTCGTCTAGAAACATTGGTGATATAGTGACCTTTTAATTGGCTTCTATAAGGGCTGGTGTAACCCTACTACAAAAACCCTAGTTTCTATCACACGTGTGAAGAAGATGACCCAAAACTAGTCCCAAATTCATTCTCTCTTCTTCCTTTGCTTCTCGCTCGTTATGAGGATATTATCCTTGTGATTCTTACACTTCTTCTTATTTCAGTTGCTTGACCGAATTGTGTCCTAAGTGAGGCCGGGCTTACTCTATATATAGTGATATGTTCCTTGAAATAGGCTGACTTGTGCCATGGCGTAGGTCGACTAGTAATTATAGAAACATCTTCATATATTTTGAAGGCCGACATGAGGGAGTGCTTGTGACAAGGCCTTGGAGGGTTAATGATTCAAACAAATTTTCTTTTTACAATGTATAACATGCCCAAAATGGATCTTCATTTCTTGACATTGACTCACTAGACTTTATGACTTGATAATCAAACCTAATAGCTCACAATAGGAGCTTCAACTAAAAATAAAATTCCTTGAGCATGAAACGCATGACTCAAGCATTACAAAATAATTAAATTTTTCTTCTTTTCATCAATTACATAAAATCATGATTACACATGTCATTATGAAGAACGAACCTAGTTACATATTTCAACACTCCCTCTTAATTCATAATCTATACAAGGTACTTGGACATTCCCAATATGAAGAATTCTCATAAGAAGAGTCAAATTGGTAACTCATTTGTTTAGCATCGTATCCTCTAGCATTATCACATAGCAAGGCCTTGACTAGCAGCTCTATCTCTCCACAAGATCAGAGCACATTGTTGGCAAGACCAATGATTTATAGACACCCTCATCATTATCTCTCTCGGAACATACCCTACCCGGGTTCTCAGAGTTTGTTCCACCAAGACTATTCTTATCTTGGATTCCCAATCCTCAAAGAATATCGATCCTCTATGACTACTCTTATCTTGGATGGCCTAAATCATCCTCAAAGAGTATCATATGTTAGATATTTACCCAATCCTCCATTATGTCTTCCCAAGTGAAGACAAGAATGATGTGTCTATCTCTCCCTCTCAACTTAGGGAGGATATACCCCTTCCATTGAAGGAATGTACCCATTCCTATAAAAGGAATTTACCCAAGCTCCCTCTTAATCAAGGACTTGACCAAGCTCCCTTTTGACTGGGGACTTGCATCCAACAACTTTCTTGGTGGAGATCATGGGATAACCAACTGCTTGTAGAACTCCTTTCTTTGATGTCATGAATTTCTTCTTTGTCATAGAATCTACATCTTGTGGGACCTCTTCATAGGGCGTAAACCATCCATCACTTTCATCCATGAGTCATGTCAGTCATGTCATCATTCCTTTCATTGGAAAGTGATTCATTAGTCCATATCTGGGCTTTCTTCATGCCATGTCTCCTTAAGGATCTTTCATCCTGCTACATAGGCATCAGTTGCAGAAGACATCCACAATTCTTCCCTTTTCAGCCTTGCATAAGCCAATCCAGATATTATTCAAAAATAAGAAATGAAAATTAAATCAAAATTATCTTTGTGATGGTCTTTCATCATGACATCTCTTTGTTTGCATCAACATCTTGCATACATATTGACACATCTCAAAAAGATATACACTGTCAAGGATCTCTTTCTTTTTTAGACTTCATCGAGGTCTTCATATCTTTCATGGAGATATCATAGTCAAATATTTCAGTCCTTGGATATTAGTTGCCTCTTCCATAGTTGCATATTTCATGATCTCTTCCTTTCACACATTTCCTTTCCAGGAAGTTCTAATCAGAGTTCCTCCAATTTTTATCAACCACCTCGTATTTCATATGAGTATATATTATGTTGATTTCATCTAGTCAATATGTGAACCATGCCTTCTCGCATCCTTTCAAAGGAGGAGATCCTTTCTTTTGATATTGCTCTCGAGATAGAGCATTTATCCATGTTACCTACAACCATATGACATGACTCTATTTTATCAAATACAAGCATACATACCTCATTTTCCTTTAGGTCATCTAGACTTCCTTCGACAACTTCCTTGATTGAAAGAAATTAAATTCCTTAATCTGCTTCACTTCTTTTGACCGTCATTCCACCATCCCATGAATTCCACAAGTTTGAATTCTTGATGAAACACTTGCTTCCTTTTAATCAGTAAATCTTCCAATGAAGATTGCAACAAAGGATCTTCAGTATCCTCATTCAGTAAATGTTTCCTTTTGACTGATGTATGATGTGCTTTGTACTAGATGGTTTTTCCATTTTCTCATAAGTACCACTTATTCTTTTAATGAGATTACCAAGAGTTATATCCTTCCATAGGTGACTGCCATAAACCTTTATTTCAACTATCTTTCATGCTTCTCTATGATGATTTCACAAGCTCTTGCTTTCAATGCTTCTATGGTGCCATGATGCATCCTATCATGCTCCTTAGTGACTCATGATGCCATATCTTATAATAGAAAAACTTGAAAAAACAAAAACTTGAAAAGAACTGGGTGAGAAAGACTATCTCAATCATAGTAGAGATATTTTACTACCTCTTTCTTGGATTTCTTCTTTTCAGCTTCCTCCACTTCTTCGATGATATGGGCTTCCTCTCTTCCTCTTTTGTTATTGTCCTTCTTGAGCTTAGGACAATCTCTCTTGTAATGCCCATACTCTTGACATCCATAAAATTGAACCTTGGTCATGTTCTTTTTGTTTTGTTTTGTTTGTTTGTTTGTTTTTGTTTTTGTTTTTGGACCAAATTTTCCTTTTCTTTTTGTCATTATAGCATATGCTTGATTTTGCTCACTTGATCCTACATCAATTTTTTCCTTCAACTTGGTTTCTTCAATCTTGCATAGTGACCATAGACCCTTGAATGGAGTAGCTTCCTTCTTCCCATAAATGCTTGATGTGAAGTTACCCCATTCCTTTGGTAGTGCATTTAGTACTACGGTGGTCATCTCTTTGTCAGACATTATTTCTCCTAGATCTTGAAGTTGATCCCTTATTTCATATATCCTCATAAAGTATGCAGTTATTCCTTCTTCTTTTGATATCCTTAGCTTGTAGATTTATTGCCATAATGAGATAATTTCTCATGTAGTTCTTATGGAAAACAACTCTACCAATTTTTCATATATTTATTTTGAAGTTTCGAGTTTAGATACATATGGAATGAGGGGATCCTTGATGGATTCTATGAGAATCCTTTGAGCCCTTACTTCCCCTTTCATAAACCTTGCAAGTGCTTGAGAATATTCCTTTGGAGGTTTGGTGATTCTGCCCTTAACATGTTCCATGACCTCATTTTCAATGAGATTCAGATATGTCCTCTTCTTCCATACAAGAAAGTTTAAGCCCCAACTAACTTGTTGCTTTCCTTGCAAAAAGACATTTTGACAGGTTCAGATGTAGATATAGATATACTTACTTGAGAAGATGCTTCTTCCACTTGCTTCTTCCTTGAATTTGGTGATGATATAGATAATAGAAAACTTCTCCTTGATAAATTTAGTTTTCTTCAAGAGTGATCCTTGGCTCTGAAGAGAGGGAGATCATCTTAGAACTTTTGATGATGATGACAATTTCCTTGTTGATGATGATGACATTGTTCTTGATGTTGATTCTCTTGGATGAGTAGACTTCAAATTACTTTGATTTGTAGATCTTTTCAACTTGAGTAAAGGTAGGGTCTTTGTTTTTCTTTGATGATGACTTAAATGAGGATCCCAGGACTTTTTGAGGTGTAGACTTCTTCTTCGATCTAGGGTTTTGACACTTCCTTGTAGATCTTGACTTCAAGATGCTTTTAGATCTGCTTTGATCCCCTTCTAGAGTTTCAATCCTTGAATTCTTGAGTGACTCTTGATGATCTGCTCTTCCTTGATTTGTAACCTAGCTCTAATACCATGTTGAGAAATCAAGGGCATTAGGGTTAAGTGATTTTTCTTGTAATGATATCTGCCTGTGAATGATTTTTACTTCATTAGATTAGGTTCTTATATTGACTTAGATTATTATAGTGATCCTTTTCATCAAACAACTACCAAATCATAAACAATAATGAGACAAGAGACACAGAATGTAGGCGATCAACGAAAGCCAAAACCTCTTCAACTTGAGAGGAAAACCCAAACGAATTCTTCTTCTTATAGAGACTTCAAGTGACGAATACTAAGACCAAGACCCTTGACACAACAACCTCTCTAAGAGTAAGTCACAAGACGCTTCTTCACTGCTTCTTCTTTTTGCCCAAGTCAACACTAGTCAAATTGACTTCTATCACAACAAATTTAGGCTACATTAATATTTTGGCCTTCCTCCACAAATCTTCAATTCTTGGCTGCCTGAAAATTCTGCAAAATCACACGTGTGGGCTGAATTAAGGTTCTTGATGATTTTTCATTCTTTGCTTGGCTTGAGAGCTTCTCCTTATAACCTCGTATAGCAAAATTGATGGTATAGTGACCTTTTACTTGGATTCTATAAGGGTTGGTGTAACCCTATTGCATAAACCCTTATTTCTGTCACACATGTGAGGAAGATGACCCAAAAACAATCCCAAATTCCTTCGCTCTTCTTCCTTTGCTTCTCGCTGGTTATCAAGCTATTCTCCTTGTGATTCTCGCACTTCTTATTATCTCAGTTGCTTGACCGAATTGTGTCATAAGTGAGGTCGAGCTCACTCTATATATAGTGATTTGTTCCTTGAAAGAGGCCGACTTGTGCCGTGGGGTAGGCCAATTTGTCATTCTAGAAACATCTTCATCTCTTTTGAAGGCCAACATGAGGGAGTGCTTGTGACAAGGTATTAAAGGGTTAATGATTGAAGCATTTTTTTTTACAATGTATAACATGCCCAAAATGGGTCTTCATTTCTTGACATTGACTCACTAGACTTTATGACTTGATGATCAAACCTAATAACTCACAATGGGAGCTTCAACTAAAAAAAATTCCTTGAGCATGAAACAAAATAATTTTATTTTTCTTCTTTTCATCAATTACATAAAATCATGATTACAGATGTCATTATGAATATCGAACCTAGTTACATATTTCAACACAAACCTCTTGTTGTAGCTTCATTAGGCCTTTTATACTAACGACCAACTCCTATAGCCCTTCACTAGACCTCAACTATTGTTCAACCAAATACCTCTTCTAAGCTTCGACTTCCCTCTTTCCTCAATGTGCTACTACAACAACCCTTGGTCTTGCCTATTATGTCCTCTATAGGTGTTGTCAACACCGTGTAGGCCTCAACCTACCCTCCTTGGCACATAACATACTTCTTATAGCCCTCTTAGGCCCTCAGCATACTGTTCATCTCTTTAGCCAGGCTGCTCCGACCCTTCGGCCCTCGGCCTGCGAGTAGACTCCTTAACTAAACCTCCTTCATTTACATAACCCCTTGTTGCAGCTTCCAGCCTTTACTTGGCCTCTCTCCAACTTGATGCAACTCCTCTAGGGTTTTTTTCCTCACAAAATAAAGTCTTTCACACTTGTGCCATTAGCCTCTCCTTTGGCTTCTATTTATACGAGTCCAGGGGGTGTAAAACCCCAAGTGTCATGTCTCTTGGCCTTGCTAGCAGACCTGAGCCTACATGACTCATAAATTATTAAATTCATTTTCTTGGGTTTCAAGCCTTCTCCTTTGGGTTCAAAACCCCAAACTCAATACCACAAAGCCCCCAAGGGCTTTTCCACTTAGAAATACCTTCCAAGTCACCAAATTTCAACATTGTCGAAGGTAAAATTATATATATATATATATATATATATATATATATATATATATATATTATATTATATATAATATGCACATCACATAATATCAGTATCATCAAGTACCAATAAATGCATGCACATAGTTGCATTAAAGTTTTGGACAGTCAAATAAGGATTAGAATAGCAATGAACAATCAACTTGATCATTATATTGGAAAATTGAAATTGATATTATTAGGTCTTAACTCTCAGTTTTATGAAGTTAACCCAAGTGGAAAGTACATATGTCATATTACATTTAGTTCACTTTGCCACTTAACTTTTCATCATTGTCCATAAATTGTTAGCAAGAATAGAGCACCAAAACGCTTCACCATTGCATTGTTTTTCCCTCCACTATTAGAAATAAATCGGTATAAACGAAAGCGTTATTTAGTGTTTTGGATGCATGAAGGTGTCACAAAAGTGAAGTACTAGGGTTTAATTTTGTTTGTGGGGGGGGGCGGCGCCGGGGAGGACGGGTGGCATCCTCCCACTTTTGCACCTCTTTTAAAATTTGAAACGTAATTTTTCTTTTGTGGAGGATGTGCCCTTGGAGTAGCCAAAAACACCTGAAATCAAGATCTGGTTACTCATTTCAAGCTACTGTCCCCACTTGTTGGGGAGAACGTGGATCTTCAAAAATGATCTTGGTTCATTTGGGTTCATGAGATGAAATTATTGGTCCCAAATCCAATATGGGAGATGAGAACCTGGGAGAGGTTTGGGCATCCTAACCTCGAGAGTAGATACCTCTTTAATTTAGATAAAATATGAGGTGTTCAAATTTGACATGATTGGTTTAGGTCCCCTACATCATTGTTTAAGTGTAAAATTATGACAAATTGATAGTTGTATGTTTTTGTTACAAAGAAAGTATGTTAAAAAAATTTTGAGGAGGCTTTGTATGGCTAATTACAAGGAACCTTCTACACAAGGAGGTTTCCCTAACTAACTAAAGAGTCTATATAGTGGGCAACTTGATATATTAACAACACGGTCAAATTTGAGACTTGCGCTAAACTAGGTTTCCAAGATCATGACAACTCCAAAGTTGACATTGGTCAACAACCAAAAGAGATATAAGGAATGTATGAGAAACCTTGGAAGAAGGTATTTGCATGGTAGAAATGAGGGTTTATGATTCACAAGTTTCATAGAGTTTAATAACATAAAACCAACTGTAGATAGGAAATTCACTACAAGTTATGTTTTCAACCTTGTACAAGTTGGTTGAGTACCTACCTAGATCCATCTTAACCTGGATCTATCAAGCGCCGAGAGGTATCAAATCTCATGAGATACAAACATCTTTTAAAGTGAAAACTGATTTGATCCCTCTCGATGCTTGAGAGATCCAGGTTTAAGATGGATCTGGGTCAGTTTTTATATACACACATACCATATGTAGGTTGTATCCATGTACCCCTTTCTCTCTCCTCTCTCTCTCTCTCTCTCTCTTCCATCCCACTCTACTCTTTATCTCTCCATCTCTCCCTTGTCACCCCCCCTCTCTCTCTCTCCACCTTTCTCTCTCTATGTATTTCTTCTTCCCTCCCTCTCTCCCCCCCTACAACTTCATCTCTCTCACCCTCCATATCTCTTTCTCTATTTTCCTTCTTTTCTCTCCCACCTCACTCCCTCTCTCCTCCCCATCACTCTCTCTCTCTCTTCTGTCTAACTCTATCACTTCTCCCTACCTATCTCCTTCTCTCCCCCCTCCATCTCTATCTCTCCCTCTCTCTTTCTTCCCTCCTCTCCTCCCTCACTCACTCTCTCTCCATCTCTCCCTTGTTATTCCCTCTCTCTCAGTCTCTCCCTTGTCATTCCCTCTCTCTATCTGAAGCGAACAAAGTTCCTTCTATAAGTTAATTACTCCAAGAGACTTGGAATATCAAGATATTCATTAAGGATATAAATATTATATTAAATATATGAATAAGAATAAGAATGATAATGATTTACAATGAGAACAAGAAGCTTGCTTATATATCACGCAAGTTGTCTCTTCATGAAGAGTCATGTCCTATTAGACACGCCTCTTCAACTAATTATTAGCTTAACTTAAACTATTATTTATGATTATTATCTTTTACATTATATTTATATTATTTATATATTTTATTCATTACATTGCCTCCTTCCTCAAAAATCTTTGTCCTCAAAGCTTGTCGATGACAAAAGGCTTGATCTCTTTTTCGGCTTCGAAAGTTTTTCGGTCTCGGAATAGCCATCCTCATCGATACAAGTTGATATGATCTTCTTAGTGACAAACAAAATTGTCGCACTGAGAAGGGATCAAACCATCCCAGATTAATCTTCTGTATAGCATTCTAATCACTAAAATTTTGTAACGACTTGTCAGCATAAGACGGAATTGATGTTACGTCATTATTCTCTGAAACATTAATTTGTTGTCTACGGCTTGAATTGTCCTGATACACAGCTTGGTTGATTTGTCTATTCTCATGATTTCGATGTCGATATAAAGTTTTTAGATTTTCATTTGGCGAAGATGTTGTTGAATTGGTTATGGAACATTCACTTGGGATGTCCATTGTCTGAACTGAAACATCTACGTGTGTCGTTTCTTCAACTGACTTGTCTTTTCGAGTTGTCATATGCATTGGATCGATATTTGTTGTTTTGTCATCAACTTGAATTCCTACATTTGATGCTTCCTTCTTGATAAGTTGTTGTACTTGGTTTTCTAACGACTTCTTGTCCTTTTTAAGTTTCTTAATTTGCGACAGTAATTTTTCGCTAGGGTTTTTAAATCGAGAAACTTCTTCATTTTTGTCAACATTGATTTTGTCAATTTATTTTTGCATATTTTGTAATACCTTTTTACCTTCTTGAGACATTATTTTTGAAATATCTGAGATATCTTCTGGTGTTACTGAATTTGGTTTTAGTGTAAAATCTTGGTGTTATTTTCTTCTTCTTGTAAGAAAATGTTAAAAACTTTTTCTTAGTATTTAGAATAAAGGAACCTAGAGTTTCCATCTAAGGTAAACCCAAAATAATGTCCCCTTGATTGTTCCATAGGGTCTGAACTAAGAATTGTGATACAAATGTATAATCTTCAATGTTTAACTGTAAATTGGCTATGTCATATATTTTATTGCGAAAAAGGTCTAACTCTAATTTTCCAGTTATATTTGACTCTGGAATCCTTAGTTGGTTTGCGATTTTAGGTGTTATATAATTTGCATCTTCTGACGGAGAAATAGAAATAATAACATCTTTTCCTGCGAGAGTTCCTTTAATGTTAAATAATGCTTTATCGTCTCTGGGTGCGATTTATGGGAATCTTATGGCCTTCATTTTTGTATTAGACTCCATTTTTGCTTATTGAATCTTAAATATT
>APFE030824230.1:0-18054 GCA_000404065.3 Pinus taeda | reverse complement strand
TCTCTCAGAGTTCCATACCATCACAATGAGTAAAGAAAGTACATAATATAGATGATCTAACCTCTTTCCCTGCCTTCATGGGTCGAGCTCACTATCCTAGGAGCAGTTTGAACAACTTCTAAACTAAGCACTACAAAATAGGCAGTCAAAACAACTTGCCTCTATAAACTTGGAAATCAGTTCATACATTCAATTTTTACCCTTTACATGAGAAATTTCTTCTAGAAGAGTTAAACAAGAGTAAAAGTATCCAAAAAGTGTCACAATTACATCCATTAAGATCATCATTAACCTCAGAAAGTCGAAAAAGGTCAAAACTGGAATTTCTGGGCTGAACTGGTCAAATCTAGCAACATTTCCTCAACAGGTCGCGCCCCTTTTCTCAACGGGTCGCGCACTTTGGAGCTCTGTTTGGAGGCCGTCCGGGTATCAGAATTGGGTGTAGGATAGCTTGTTGGAAAGGTCTGCGAGTCTACTTTCCAACCCAACCAGAATTTTTGAATTTGGAGGTCATTTGCCCAGTCAAAACTCAATTCTCCCAAGACTACTTCTGCAACTCAGAAAAGGGGCAGAAAGTCAAAATTTTCATGTATTTTGACCTTTTGGAGGCCCAGAACTCCATAAAAACTCAAATAAATCCATAGGCATATGTAACTTTACATGAAAAATCCAAAAATGCTGAGTTTTTGCAAAACGAAGCTACGATGACAAAGGGTCTCACCGGGGGTGAGGGTGAGACCCGTTGAGAAGCCAAAACTTGTAAATTTCCAAAAAATTCCAAAATTACCCAAAATTCTCAAAATTTTTTGGGATTTGTGCTGTAGCTGATGCTAGTGAGTGCCATGATCTTTGAGGGATGCCTCCGCCAAGATACGGAGTGGATTGGGCCTTTTCCGTCATTTTAGTGCCTTGGCCAACCTCCTTGGATCTAGCGATTGCAATTTTGACATTTCTCTAAAACCATGACACCTGTGCAAAAAGTGGAGGAGGTTTTTCTTATTTGGCATGTTATGGACAAAAACCTCTCTCAGTTTTCCAAAATTCATCTTTTATTGCTCTGAAACATCATTTGAGTGCGACTTGTGCCGATGCGTGAAACAAGGAATTTTGTCGAAATGGAGCGAAATGAAGGGGATAGGGGGCTTCTAAATTCTTAGGGAAATTTTTGGGAGTGGGGAGGGATGTTAAGAAGCAGGGAAAGTGGAATCTCAGAGATTGAGTGAGGGGAAGGGGTCGAAAAGGGCAAAACACAGGCCCAACCTAGAAAATTGCCAGGTTGTAGCTAGAAACTAGGGTTTGTGCGAAAATGAGGAATTTGGCGGATCTAAGGGATGGGAAGCATTTGGTAAAGTAATTTAAGGATAGGGGAAGGTGTATGAACATCAGGATACAAGTTTTTGCCGATGATTTGACCGCCCAAGAGAAATTGCCTTCAAAACCCTAGGAGAGGGAAATGACCTTGCCTAGGTGCAACTGAAGCATGGACAAGGTGTAGATGACTCATTAGAACACTGAGATGATAATCAAAACCCTATGAATGATGATAGACTCAGCTGAATGATTGACATGGATGGGCCTTTGGCAACTTTGAAAAGAGTGAGAGCAAACCCTAGACCTAATGCCTAGTGACCAAATTTTGCTTGAAGACTCACTGAAATGACAAAATTTGACCTTGACACTCTGAGACCACTTTGTAAGAGCATATTTGATCACTGGAGGAAGGCTGGAAAGACTGACACTAACACCTGAGAAGTGGCAGGGAGTGTAAAACGACTCTCCAAATGTTGGAAGTGTTGGGGCCCAAACGATGCTTTTGTCGAAACTAGTCCATGAGATGAAGGGGGCTGATGTATTTGGCCAGTGCGACTCGAGACCAGAGGCTGTCTGATGTGAGAAGTAGCCAGCCCAATTTTGTAGCAAGGGCTTTTGCGAATAATCCAAGGCGTTTTATTCCCCATCCACCCCATCGCTTGGGTCTGGCTATGGTATCCCATTTCACCCATGCAAAAATACGCCCAGGTTGCTTTCCATTCCATAAGAATCTGGTGCAGATACTCTGTAGCCTGTTAAGTATACCACGGGGGATCCATGCCAGTGTCATCCAGTAGACTGGCGTGGCTTCAATGACCGCTTTGATGAGTATGAGGCGTCCGGTTCTAGACAGGTATTTGTGATACCAGATATGAAGTCTCTTTTCCACTTTTGCAAGCAGCCAAGTCCAATCAGCAATCTTATATCCGAGGAGTTTAAGTCTATATCCCAAGTATTTGATACCCTCGGCTAGCCTGGCAGTGGCAAATGGAAATCGCTGTGTAGCAAATGTAACTTCATGTCGGGTGCATCCTTCAGCTGTTAAGGTGGATTTGCTATCATTGATCAACATACCCGAAGCTGTCTGAAATAGCAGGAATATGTTATGTAATGTAGTGGTGTCCCGCAGACCTCCATTGAGGAATATGAGTATGTCGTCCACAAATAGAAGGTGAGTGAGGTGGAAGTCAATGGCTATGCAGATACCCAAGAGCTGATGATTGTCTTTGGCAGATATGATCAGTCGACTCAGGCCTTCCATAATCAGGAGAAAAAACAGAGGGGAGAGGGGGCAGCCCTGTTTGAGGCCCCTTTCCGAAGTAAAGAAGGGAGTGGCTTCTCCATTGAGCAGCACACTGTAGGCAACATCCGTGATGCAACTCATGATCCATTTTATGTAGGGGAAAGGAAATCCCAGGTGAGTGAGGAGTAATCTGATATATAGCCAGTTTACTCTGTCAAAATCCTTAGAAAGGTCAACTTTGAGGATAAGTCCTTTGAGTTTTTTAGTATGGAGGGAGTGGAGAAGTTCTTGGGCAGTGGCAATAGCTTCATGAATCTGCCTGTGATCGAGGAAGGCAAATTGCTCGGATGAGATGTGACGGGATAGAATAGGCTTCAGTCGGTTGGCAATGATTTTTGCAATGATCTTATATAGACAGTTGCAGAGGGATATGGGGCGGAAGTCATTGAAGGTCGCCGGCAGATCTGATTTGGGGATGAGGGCGATGAAGGTGGATTTGATGGCTGAGGAGATCCGGCCCGATTGCCTGCTGAGTTCAATGACTTTCAAGAGGTCATTGGCTAGCAGGTCGAAGAAAGCAATGTAAAATTCTATGGTCCAGCCATCAGGGCCAGGACTCTTATCCTTTTTGAACCATTTGATGGTTTCTTCAAGCTCTGCCAATGTCACCTCCTTTGTGAGTTCATCCTGTTCCTATGGATCAACAAATCTGGGAAATTTCTCAGCCACTCTCATGATCTCCAGTATGTTGGCCTCCCGGGGAGCTTTATAAATGTTCCTGAAGTGTTCAGTGGCTAGTTGAGCAAGGTGCCTTTGAGTGGTGACCAAGCGATCCTATTCATCTTTTAGTTCCCATATAGAGTTGATAGCCTTTCTCCCATTGGCAAATCTGTGAAAAAAGCGGGTATTGTTATCTCCTTCCGAGAGCCAAATGGCTCGGCTGCGAAGTCTCCAACCTTCCTCCCTGTCCTTCAATATCTTGGTTCTCTTATGTATGTGTGACATATATAAGTCCTTTCTCTCTTGGGTTGGGAATATGCCACCGTCCTCTTCTTCATGAGCTGCAATGAAATCCTCTGCCTCCCTCAGGGCCTGGTCGTCCCTAAGCCTCTTCTGGTGAGCCCAATCCTTAGAGATCCGTTTGAGCTCTGATAGTTTCCTGATGAAACCCTCAGTGAAATGATCCTTCGCTTCGATGGGGTGGCTCTGCCAGTAATCTGTGACCATCTGTATGTAGGATGGGTCTTTTAACCAGGTGGAATTGAACTTGAATGGGCTTCGTGTCCTTTTATGAATATCAGAGAATTCCAAAAATATTGGTCTGTGATCTGAAATGCCCCCTTAGCCCACCCATTGTCTGATGCGTGCAATTCTGTTGTGGAGGGGTTCCTTGATAAGGAATCTATCGAGTCTTCTGGCCAGGCTCTGTTCTCCACTTCTGTTGTTTGACCATGTATATTGCAGTTTTGCCATAGGGGTATCAATCCAGTGGTGCTCCTCCAGTAATGTGAAAATGTTCTCCGAGAAGGGGTCGATCCTGGCAGCATGACCCCACGTTTCACTGAATCCCAAGGTGAAGTTCATATCCCCTCCCAGGATAATGTTATTTTGCTGTAGGAGAGCCGAATTTAGGAAGGATTGCCAGAAGGTTGCTCTCTCAGCGCATGGGCCATATACATTTATAAGTCTGATTACTGATTCCATAGACTGTATGTAGGCATCAATGCTAATGAATCCCCGGCCACCCCAGGTGTTGATAACCTTCAGTGCTCTATTATTGATACCAATAGCAAGGCCCCCCGATCTTCCAGTTGCATCGATCGCGTGGAAAGACCAATTGGGTAGTCAGGCTTCAAGGGATGGGATGAGGGAGTCAGCGTTAAAGAGCGTTTCTTGCAGAAAGATGATATCCGAAGATGAGAGGGAGAGTAGTCTCCGAAGGGCTAGTTTTTTGGGTGAACTAGCGAACCCTCTACAATTGAAGGATAGGATCTTCATAACGGACAGGGTGCAGGGCTTTTTGCTCTAAGGGCCCTGAAGATGGTCAGTTGTCGACCAAGAGCGACATCTGAATCTGCCGCATGACGTGCTTTGGAGAGGCGCGAGGGTCGACCCCGCGGGAGCTTCTGTTGAGTGGGGGAAGGGTCGATGACAAGCCCAATAGCATCAGAACCAGCACCAGCAGTCTTGTTCCGGGGTCGAAGGGAGTAACGCGGGGGGTTCGGGGGGGAAGAGTCCGGTAGGGATGCCATCGGGGGGATAGATGGGGGGCAAGGTGCCTCGCAAGGGGAAGGTGGGGGAATGGGGCAGTGAAGAGAGGCAGATGCAAATGATGATGAGGGGGGGGAGCAAGACTGATGCAATGATTCAGATACATCCAATTCATGCAGTATAGAGTGCATAGAAAGGGATGAGACAGTAAACAAACCCGGAGTATCTTCGATCGCTGAGACAGGTGCTTTAGGGGCAGGATCAGCCGATGCATTGGCAGGTTCCTCCGCTATAGTCTCAGGCTGATATGAGGGAGCATCCTCATGTGACGCCTGGGCTTCCACAGGGTCCACAACTAGCACTCGATAGGGAGGAGAGGAAGGATGGTCTTGTGCTGCTACCTGATCTGATGCCGGCCCTTTTCTCAGTAGAGGACAGTCACGGTAGAGGTGTCCAACCTTGTGGCAGCAGCGGCACCTGTAGGGGATACCCTCATAATCTATGATCTGTTTCTTGGAGAAATCCCTCCATTGTATAGTAATATACTCCACTAGCCCCCCCCTGGTATCCAGATTGATGAGGATCCGAGCGTAAGCCATCATGCTCGTGTGAAGATATGACTTGTCGTAATCCATGTAGCTCCCAATGGCATTGCCAATTCTTCGAAAGATGTCTTCGGACCAATATTGCAGCGGTAGACCAGGCAATCTGATCCATGTAGGGCCAATTCTGATCTGTTCCGTAGCCGGATCGAACATGGGAGTCCATCGCTTGAGAAGTACCGGAGCATGTTCGAAGTGCCAGAATGAGGAGAGTACCCAATTCGTGTGATCTGCCCGTGCGAAACGAAGTGCGAACCATCCCCTCACGAAAGTCTGCATAAAGGGAATGTCAACCAAGTGTTGTCCCCAGACTTGCGAGGCCCAAGCCTTTAGTCGAGAAGCTGAGTAATTTCGGCCTCTGATGCATCCCACCAATACTCTATCTGTAAAGTCCATGATGTCGTTCCACTGTATGTCCTCTTCGAGGCGGAGGAAGGTGTCCGCTTCCCTGGTTCTAAAACACCGAGGTCTTTTCCCCGGATTTAGGCGGAGGAGGCGGAGGGTGAGATGAAATGGGGGGGGGGGAGAGCTGTGGGACGGGTTCCGCGAGTGGTGCTGGGGGGGGAGGAGGGCAGATATGGGGAGGGGGTCCGATAGGGGGGGGATAGTGGAGAAGCAACCGGATTGTGAACCAGATGGAGGAACAGGGTTAGTTGAAGTAGCGGGATCCAGGTAAGGCCAGGGATGTGCGTCAGTCTGAGAGGAGCTAGGGTTAGGGTTTATGCAACCCGTTACGAACCCTAGAGAAGCCGACAGGGGGGGGGGGGGACATAGCAGGCCAGGAGGGGGGAATATCCCAGAGAATAACAGGAGGATGCGGGGAGCCACCAACAGTGTAAACGGCATAATCGTCCAGGGGAGCTGGTAAATACATACCTCGTGAGCTGGAGGAGGGGGGTACGCCAGATGGGAACCCCATTGAGCGAATCCTCGGAGAAATCGATGGCCTCTAGATCTTCCATGATGCCAGCTAGCAGGACCTCGAAACGGATAGTGACCCGGAGCTGCGGTTGACCCGAGAGTAATGCGGTTATCGACAGCAGCAGGAGACGGCGGAAGGTAGCGAAAACGGAGGGGAAAATAGGGCGCAGCGTCGTTAGTTAGCTGCGGTAAGGGGGAAAGTAAAACGAAGGATCGGCGAAGTATAAACGAGGTAGGGGGAGTTGACCGTGGGCACGTGCGAGGAGCTGCAGTTGCGCACCTGAAACCCTAGCCGTGACCGTCGCGAACCGCAGACTCCATCCTCCTCCTCCCTCCTCTTAATTACCATATAATTTCAATTTATATATATTATAAAATTATAATTATATAAAAATTTTATATATACTTTTTGAGACCCGCTTTTTCCTTTTATATGTAACTATATAATGCTTATATAGTATCCCTTTTTATAATTATAATAATATTTATTTTTTTTCTCAGAAAATTAGGATGAGACGTAACTCTTGGTACGGTCACAATCTTTAGATTTGAACAATTAAAATTATTTAGATCACACCTTTTTTCTCCAATGTTATCAAAATATCTTTTACTTTTAGAATACCATGGGCTATTACCATGGGTTGTTTTTAAAACCTCCTGTAAAGGTAATATTTACCTTTCACGTAAGAGCTTTTGTATCATTCTTTTTTCTTTAACTTTTAAAATACCATGGGTTATTTTTAAAACCTCCGTTAATGTTCTCCACATAAAATGTAAAACTTACCACTGGTTTACCACGCGCTTCTCCACGTAAAAGTCTTAAATATACTTGAAAAGATTCCCGCTTATCTTTATTATGCACTAATGTAAAACCTTTATATATATATATATATATATATATTTACTTTTTGTTTGTTTGTTCAAAATATATTATTTCCTTTCCTCCTCTTTTTTTTTATTTTTATTTTTTTTTAATATACCCTTCTTCTTTTTCTTTTATTATTTTTATTTTTTTAATTAGTAGCAAATGGCCAAAGACCTAAAAAATGGAGAATCTCCCAATATATAGCGAAACGCTTCAATATATGACAACAACAGGTTTGATGATAGGTTGATAGCCAAAGGCCTGGTGATCAGCGAAACGTGGCTCTGATACCAAATGAAGTGAACAAAGTTCCTTCTATAAATTAATTACTCCAAAGACTTGGAATATTCAAGATATTCATTAAGGATATAAATATTATATTAAATATATGAATAAGAATAAGAATGATAATGATTTACAATGAGAACAAGAAGCTTGCTTATATATCACGCAAGTGTCTCTTCATGAAAAGTCATGTCCTATTAGACATGCCTCTTCAACCTAATTATTAGCTTAACTTAACTATTATTTATGATTAGTATCTTTTACATTATATTTATATTATTTATATATTTTATTCGTTACACTATCTCTCTCCAGCTCTACCTCTCTATGTCTTTGTTCTTCCCCCTCCCACAACGTCAATCTCCCCTCATCCACGCTTGTTTGTGCCCCTCTTGCGGTCACTTTTCTTGACAACCAACAAGCCATCAGGTCCAGTCTGTTCCACGCTGTTATCGTTTTTTGTCCACGTTGTCGTCAACCGACCACTGCACCGTAGCCACACTCCTCGGTCCCGACAACCCCCGTTGACCTTCGAAACTTTTGCGAAGTTAAATCGTGGTCCTGCTGAGTGGATTGATTCGTTGATTTTTTTTTTTTTTAATTTATTGGTTGATTGATCACAATTTTTTTCCGACTTATATTTAGTTTAAAATATATATTCAATATAATATATTATATAATATAGTTATAAATTAATTTATTTAAATAAATTATTAATTATTAAAAAATGTATTTAATTAAAAAAAAATTGGGTCTACTAAGAAAAAGAAGAACAAAATGGGAAGTAGCTATGACGATGCAAATTCAAGAAAATTTCATAGGGAAATCGACAAAATGCACTGATGCCTTGACAATGTCAAAAAGAAGCAGGAAGAATTTGGAAAAGGCCTAGAGAAGATAATTAGCAATCAAGACCAAATGACAATTAATATAAAAAAAAATGGAAAATATGATGAGCAAATTTATGGGAGGAGTTTATCCACCTTTTAATTCCTTAAGTACACGAGTTACCCACAAAGTCCCAAGATTCCAGAAGACGAAGTTTTCCCAAACCATGAATTTTCATCAATGCACAAAGTCCCACGAATATTGAATATACAGTTCTAAGGAAGTCAGTACTGTACAAAGTTTCCCTGAAAGAGACTACCACAAAATTAAAAGGGAATTACCCAAGTACGATGGTAAGGACCATAAGGGCGTCATTGTGTGGGTAAATAAAATGGACGCCATCTTCGGAGAAAACTCGCCAATAGGTAAACAACAGAAGGTCATGACTGCATCCAACAACCCGAAAGCTGAAGCGTATGATTGGTTCCTATGGTGGTCCAACATATGTGAATCTCGTGCGTTCAATTGGAAAAAAATTGTGGAAGCCCTGCTCAAAAGATTCCATGACAAAAAAGAAGACGATGTTTCAGAAAAATTTGTTCACCTCAAACAAAAAGGAATTGTGAGCAAATACACCTATGAGTGGGAAGTATTAGTTATAAGACAGAGAGTTCTTTGACGAAGAGTTGCTAAAAATGTATAGATGTGGGCTTAAAGAGTATGTTTGAGAAGAATTAAAACTATATAAACCCAAAACCATTGAAGAAGCTAGACATGCAACAATAATTATTGAATGAAAATATAAGCTCCATAAGGCACCATATGCCAGTAATGAAAAATCAAACAACTATTCAAAGGGAAAGATAAGTAAGTCGTCTTTAGAAAACACTGGTAAGTACATTCCACCACCAATGTGCGAAGGAGGAAAACAACAGCGAAATTTTGAAAGAAAAAAAGATGGAAAATGTTGGACATGCAGAGATAAATATTCTCTAGGACACAGATGCACTACGCAAAAAATTTACAACTGCGAAGCAAAACAAGAAGAGGAATCTTCATAGAATAGCTCCGATGAAGAAAACAATGAAGAAAAGGAGACTCCTAATCCAAACCCAAAAGAAGAAAACATGCCAATAATTTCTCTGGCAGCTATCACAAGGATAGCTCAACCACAAACATTAAATCTTAAAGGACATATTAAGAAGCATAACGTTATTGTGTAATAGATTCAAGAGGTACACACAATTTTATAGATGTTAATGTCGCAAAAAGGCTAAACATTTTTGCATATCCCATAGCAGATTTAAAAGTTATGGTGGCAGATGGTAAAATAATAGATGGAGTAGGGAAGTGCCATAAAGTTGAAATGCAACTCAACGAATATGAAATTGAGTCCAGTTTTTATGCAGTTCCCTTGGGAGGTGTAGATGTCGTCTTAGGAGTCCAATGGTTGCAAACACTAGGAACATATTATGCAAATCACCAAAAACAATTCATTAAGTTCAAAATGAATGGGAGGAAGTATAAGTTATTCGGATTCCGAGTCCCCCCTATCCAAATCATTTCTGCTCAGCAAATGAAGAAGCTTATTTGCAAGGGAGCTCTGGTATTCGTCGCACAATGCTAACAATTAGAGTTATCATCAATGGAAGGAGTTCACCAACAATATGAAGTTAGAACCTTAATCCAGAAATATGACAAGGTATTTCAAGAATTACTGATGGAATTACCTCCTGAAAGGAAAAATGAACATACAATGAAGTCAAACCAGATTCGACACTAGTAAATGTAAAACCATATCGCTATCCCCATCATCATAAAACATAAATAGGAGGTTGATACAAGCCTTGTTAAAGTGTGGAGTCATTACAAAAAGTAGAAGTCCATATGTTGCACCAGTGGTGTTAGTTAGGAAGAAGGATGGAGTAGTGTTAGTTAGGAAGAAGGATGGATCCTTCTAGTTATGTATAGATTATTGAAGATTAAACAAAATTACTATTAAACACACATTTCCCATTCCATTTATTGATGAGTTGCTAGACGAACTCCATGGCGCAGAATATTTTTCAAAATTAGATATGAAGTCAGGCTAATATCAAATTCAAGTAAGATTAGAAGACATCGAGAAGACTGCGTTCAAAACTCATGAGGGGCACTACGAGCTTAAGGTAATGCCATTTGGTTTAACAAATGCACCAACCACCTTCTAGGAAACCATGAATGAACTCTTCCATCCATACTTGCAAAAATTCGTATTAGTCTTCTTTCACGATATCCTCATCTACAACAAAATGTGGAAGAAGCATCTCAAACATCTAGAAGAAGTACTTGTCGTATTAGAGAAGAATCAATTTTATGCCAAGTTATCAAAATGTACCTTTGGGCAGAAGGAAGTTGAATACCAGGGACACGTCATATCCAAAGGAGTCAAGGTGGATCCCAACAAAATTAAAGAATGGCCAAAACCCAAGAACATTTCAAAACTAGGAGGATTTCTAGGGTTAACTGGGTATTACAAAGGGTTCATAAAGAACTGTGCACATTTGACTGCGCCATTGACAAACTTGTTAAAAAAGAACACTTTCCAGTGGAGTAATTGGCAGACGAATGCTTTGAGAATCTAAAAAAAGTAATGTCAATCACATTGGTACTGACAACTCTATATTTCTCCAAACCATTCATAGTCGAATGTGATGCTTCAGGATTTGGAATTGGAATGGTCAAACTAAAGTTATAAATAAATGTTTGGAAACATATCTCCGTTGTTTCATCACTGACAAACAAAACAAATAGTCTCAGTCGCTACACCTGGAAAAATGGTGGTACAATACCATCTATCATACTTCAACTAAAATGACTCCCTTCTAAGCCCTATATGGCTATGAACCACCCAAGTGGAAGGATTTTGTGTTGCATAATTCTAAGGTTCAAGTAGTAAGGAACCACTTAGAAGAAAGCCAAATAATTATTACCTTGTTAAAAGAAAATATAATAGTGACACGTAATAGAATGAAGCAACAAGTCAACCAACATCGCACCGAAAGATAATTCGAAGGAGGTCGAGTTTTCGTCAGACCCTATAAGCAGTTATCATTAAAACGACAATGGAAAAAATTAGTTATCTCCTAAATATTATGGACCATACCAAATAATAATAAAAAATAAGTAGCATGGCTTATGGACTGAAGCTACCAAACAATTGTCGAATCTACAACACATTTCATGTATCATGTCTCAAAAAAGTACTAGGGAAAAATCAAACAACGCAAACAAAGATACCTCAAACTGACGAAGAAGGAAGGATCATATTAGAACCTAAAGGCATACTTGCTACTAGAGAAAAGGTACTACAATCCAAGACTATTAAAAAATACCTTATCAAATGGAAGAGACTACCAGAAGAAGACTCAACATGGGAGACTGAACGTTTTCGCTCGCAATTTCCAACATTGCCTATGCTTTGAGGACAAAGAATTTTAAGAGAGAGGCAATGTTATGAATAAAATATTCATAACTATACATTAAATAAAATAAATTAATAATTAATAAATATTTATTATAATTAATAAATTGATTAAATTAACTTAAGTTGCCAATTAATTGTGAAATGACACTTATGTCAAAAGATGTGTCTTTAACCTTGTGGCCAATCAACTCCTATAAAGGAGAACCGCCCAAGGGCTTGTAATCATCATCTGAATTTGGAATAATAATATATAACTTACATACTTAAATGAGTTTGCAATTGACCCATTACAATGAACAAAGCTTTCTCGTTTCACTCTCCCCCCTCCATCTCTAGGTATCCCTCTCTCTCCCTTTCTCTCTCCTCTTCTATCTCCATTTCTCACTTGTCACTCCCTCTCTCTCTATGTATATCTCTCCGTCTTTGTTATTCCTTCTCTCTCTCTCCCTACCTCTCTCCTTCCTCCCCTCCTCTCTCCCACCTCTATCCATATAATGGATTCACTCTATGTAATCAATGTTATATGTAATGTCTAAAATATTTTACATTTAATTTTTTTATTGTGAAATGAATTGTGTTTTTTCAACATGTGGTATTGATAAGCCATGGTATTGTAACAAAACCTATTTACAAGTTAATAATATCCATGGTAAAGTGGGGGTGGATATATATGGTTAAGAAACTTGTTATATTGTAAGTTTATCATAAGTATTTATTTTTTATTAATTAAATTTAAATATGATTATAGAATGATTATTAGTCTATGCCAAGGTAGGACTCTAACAATCTGTTTGCCTCTTAGTCACTATTAGTTTAGCATTGACAAATACAAATTATTATGTTTAAGTTTGAAAAATAAATATATTTTTTTCAATATTATTAATAAAAATTATTTTCAAACAATTTATTAGACCATAACTTGGAGGTATTATTGCAACCTTTGCACAATATAATTTCATGTGGATAATTACCTTACATATTTTATGCCATAATTTATGGATATCGTTGCAATATTCATGCTCTATTTTTAGATATTTGTGTAGTGACTTTTTATTCTTAAGCTTTGCAAGAAAACCATCAAAAAATAAAACACTTGAAAATAACTTATACTCAAATAAATAACATATCTACCATCAATTACTTTCCACCATAATTTAAGCAAGTCTTTGCATAAAAAATGTATAGAAATAAGATGTAAAAAATATACTTACAAGAGTTACTTCCCACCATTATTTATGTTTTCTTCAACTCTTATGTAGGAGTAAAATTGTAAATGTGTAGATTTGCTATTGTTTATTGCTAGTGGTTACTACCCATCAAAATTTATGCAAATTCCTTTGCTAGAGAAAAAATTTACTTATCCACTTCACATCTCAATTTATTAGTTACTGCCAAAGTAAGACTATAGGATTATTTCTCTATCACCCATTATTAATTTAGCATTGACCAATGTAACTTATAATTATTTATGCATTTTTTCGGCATGATTTATAATCTGAGTTGGAGGGGCTAAACTGCCATGCAAAACAAAATTACAAGATAACAAATAGAATTTTATAATTTTTATTACTTCTAACTTTTTATTATTGATTTAGCCCAAATTTAAATGTTTACCCTCCATCTCCAACATACTTGGCTCTATACTACTTTTAACCTTTCATTATTTTTTAGTTGTTAAATGTTAAACACTCATGCCCTCACATCTACCCCTACATTGGGATGTAGAGTGCCGCTCGGCGCAAAAATGTGACATGTATTGGCACTCTCATCCTTCAATGTAGAATATATGTGATGCAAGAGCATCTGAACACCTTAGTGGAAAAAAAATAGAAAAAGAAGACACGTGGACAACCACATGGACAACTAGGCCAACCATGAACGGAATTCAGTTAATGAACAAATTTCAGTTAAAAAAATCAGTTAAAACTGAATGTATGCATAAAGAATTTGTTTGGGCATCAAGAAAAGGAAGAGAACGTGTGCACGTGAGGAGAGCCGAGCGGTGGCAGAGGGCGAGGACGGGGCAAGGGCCGAGGCTTCCCCGACTCGTCCCCATCAACTATGGAGGCGGATTTATCAATGCTGCATCGGCTCTGGATCCGGGACTTGTCTTTCTGGCAAAATTCGAAGACTACATGAGCTTTCTGTGTTCATTACCAAACGTGAATCCAGAAGCAGTTAAAGAAGCAACAGGGCAGAACTGCATAGCTTCGTTGTAGTGGCCTTCTGACCTAAACCTTCCTTCCATTACTGTGTCAAGGCTCATTGGATTTCGCATAGTGAAGAGGATTGTGACAAATGTGAAATATGTTCTAACATCACTAGAACGTTGAATGGTGATAGGAATTATGACCGAGGAGGGTCGAAACCCCAGGATTATGTGCACAAGAGGAGTTCTGAGAAGTTTTTCCGGGAGAAAAGCATAAAGGAGTCTCAGGAGTATTCAACCACAGAGGTCACGAGGGAAAAAGGAAGATTCAGTAAAACATTCAAACGGAAGTGTAATGGTGATTATTTGGATCCATCGATTGGGTTCCATGAAGGTCGTAAGGAGAGAAAGCATTCTTATCATAGTCATGGTAGTCATGAGAGACTGGAGCATGATCGCCATAGGGACCAAGATCAGGGTCGAGTTAGGAGCCTTGATGTGCTGGGCAATATGAAAAACAACAAAGTTGTTATAGGATTGGATGCAAGTGACCTTTCTTGCGGTTGGAGTAATTGCGATGGGGGCAAGATGATGAAAAAGGAGTGGTAGCAAGAAATCTGCGGAAGCAACAACAACAAAGAACCTTGAAAAGAAAGTTCGTGTGTGGATGAAGAACGATGAGAAGTTTCTGAAAGGCTTCATGGGCCCATAACCCACAGGCCTCAAGACGATTTTATTGGGGAAATGGGATTTTGGTTCACCCCAGAATCTCGTCCCCATCAAGTGGTATCAGAGCGGGAAAAGATTTTTTGCGGAAATGAGTTTTTGCATGCGAAGAAAGAAGAGGTACAATTTCGCTGAAGATTTATAAGCTTGTAATTTTTTAATTTATTTTGTGAAGGTGAGAAGATTGCGGCAAATCTAGAGCAGGAGTGCTCAATTGGTTCAAGAGGAGAGAACCAGAGAGATGTCAAAAGACTAAGCTTAGGAGAGAAGCTTGGTAAGGCATCTGGTAGCAGGGAGGACTTGCTATTGCAGAGGTTTGGTTGCAACTCACGACCATGAAGGCAGTTCCACTGAAGAAGTGAAACAGTGGGTAGAATTGCTAACAACAAGGAAACGTGTATGACCAGGAGATCATAATTTTTTGTACCTCGGGAGTCTGATGTAGGAGCATCCGAACACCTTAGTGGAAAAAAAATTAGAAAAAGAAGACATGTGGAGAACCACATGGACAACTAGGCCAACCATGAACCGAATTCAGTTAATGAACAAATTTCAGTTAAAAAAATAAGTTAAAACTGAATGTATGCATAAAGAATTTGTTCGGGCATCAAGTGATCCGAATTGGATCCATGAAAATTATCAAAGTACCGTGACTATATCGAATCAGGATAGACTTCGAATTTATGAACAAAGAGCTATCAGGAAGACCTTTGGACAGTGGCAATTTGTAGCGAGCAAGGAACAACGACGACCTCGGTCAAAGCGCGCTGACCAAGGCTCACGGAGACTGCGCAGGGGGCAAACTGGCAGTTAGGAAGCCCAGATCAGGAAATGGAGGCCATTTCTGATGCGCGATCGTGGATCACTGGGCAAAACCCCTTGAGAAGGAAAAGCCCCGAGCGCTCGGTTGCATGGGAAGCTGGGAAAACCGTAGGGAAAGTGCTAAGGCGAAAGGCGGGTCCTGCGCTCCAAAACCGGCAGTATATCGGAGGCATATTGGGCAGTAAGCGGATTTGGGTAGAGAACGAGCGATTCCATACACTACACAATGCGTGTCCGGTAGATGAGAGAGAAAACTGCCTCTCATCGCTGGCTAACGTTCAAGCAAGTCAACCACACAAAATGAGCGAACACTGTAGGATCTGGGGACTCCAAATCTAATGACGGAGATTGCGCCCGATGGGAAACCGGATTTGACGGGGGAATTAAACTGTGGCATCTAAAAGTTTGAAGTTCGATTTGACCATTGAGATGATGGATGAGTCATTCCATAGTGTAAATGAAATACCGAACCGTTGAGGAAGCGCTGGCACAGTTCGTGAGAGGACAAGTGGCCACCTCCCTATGAGACGTTGGCAATGACGCAGAGGCAGGGAACTCCAAACAAATAGCAGCAAGCGATCTGAAGGGGCGAAAGAGGAAGCGAATAGTCATGAGACAAATTGGCTTTAAGCCATGAACAGAGAGAGAACAGAACATGAGAAGAAAAGAGAGGAAGAGCTAGAGAAGAAAAACAGTGAACGAAAAGGCGAAAGAGATAGTGAAGCAATAAGCAAAAAACAGAGAGCCGAGCTGACCTAAGGCAGCATCGAGCAGACATAAGTCTTGAGAGGTTCAAGCAATCCCTGTGAGGATCTGTCGGGAATAGAGTACCACATTGGGCTCGTCCCATTGAAGACCATAGAGGTCAAGACTTGGTAAGGAAAGAGTCTGTGCACTCTAGTGGCTTGGGGAATCCAAGAACCACCCTACTAAGTATTATCTGTTTCAGGAGACTCAAATTGAGCTCCTCACTGTAAAAACTCTGCTTTAAAGACACAATAAAAGAAGGCCACCACTGAAAGCTGGACCGGAGACGTAGGTCTGGAGGATAGGGTGAACTCCTTATTAGTTTGTTGTGTTCTTGTATTTGCTTACTATCTTCCATTTTCCAGTGTGCCCAAGAAAGTGCTCTGATACCACTTGTTGTAGATCTAAACCGGAAATATTATAGATCTGATATGAAAATATAAGATAATACAAATAAACCCAGAAATAATATGAAATGAATCTTTATTGATCAAACCCTTAAGGTAGGGCAACACCATACATTCACTCCTTAAGGAAGGAGAACACTCCACAAGCCATATGCTGTTCATACAAGAAATACTTCTCTTCATTCCCTCCATGTGGGGTCTCTAGCCTCTATATATGGCCTCATACATACAATACCATGATCTACTATGGTTTCCTATACCATCAACTAATACCATGGGCCCCTTACATTATTATTATACTTGTGGTCCCTTACATGACATGGGTTAACCACCTTATTTATTACTATGGCCCATCCCATTATTACCTTATTACCTTGGGTACCTCCCTTGGTACCCCATATTACCCCCCTAGGTATATAACACTGTGTATTTTGCAATCTGATCAATCCGTTGCCTAAGATAACATAGACACACACCAGCGCATGAGTCTGTAATACCTTCATTCATTAATTATTTAATTGAAATCACTCACGAGTGATTTTCAGATCAAGTGGTATCGGAGCTCAAGGTTGTTAAGGTTAGACAAGCTTGTGTTGGGTTAGCTATTGAATGCTAACTAGATCAAAGCTCAAATTAGGAGAAGGAGAGTTGGTCGAAACTAATTATGAAATTGGGAGAGTCTATCCTCGGTAGAATGTTAAAGGAAGTTTCTATAGGGCCAGGCCCTCAATTCATAGATAGTTTCTTAGCTATAAAGTCCATGGTAGAAGAAATGTATAGGGACTTTAGAAAACATAAGAATGAAGATTCATCAGGCTCTAAACAAGATAAAGGAGAAGATGAGTCTCACTTCCATGACCACTTAAAAGGCAAGGGGAAAGAAGAAAGCTTTCTCCCACCTCCTAATAGCCCTGAACATAAAAAGAAAGCATCTTTGATCAAACTAGATGTTAAATTTGATTTACCTATATATGATGGAGAGTTGAATGCAGAAAAGTTGGACAATTGGATTAGACAAATTGATGTCTATTGCAGAGTATAGAATATCGATTCAAACAAGAGCAAGATTCAGCTAGCAAGCCTACGCCTTGGAGGCACTGGCTTGGTTTGGTGGGAAGGCAGGACCCACGCTGACATGAAAAGACATGGTAAGAATATCTATGTCTGGGGTGAATTTGTTTCTGCAATCAAAAAATAGTTCTATCCATTGGCCTACATGTAACGAGCCATGATGAGCTGGCAAACTCTTCGACAGTTGAAAGGGCAAAGTGTGCAAGGGTAGACTCAAGAATTTAGAAAAAGAGCATTGATTCTACAAATCTCATTAGACTCACCTGAGACTCTATTGAAGTACATTGGTGGTCTACACAGCTACATGAGGCACATTATCCTCATGTTTAATCCCACTAGTATAGATGAGGTATCTGTACAAGCTACTCATCTAGAAGATAGAGGAAAGAATGGAAGTCCA
>APFE030824229.1:34459-55629 GCA_000404065.3 Pinus taeda | reverse complement strand
ATATTGTCTGACTCCTTCATGCACAGATTCTCAAAATCTCTCCTCAGCAACTGTAGTTTTGCTGTCCTCACTTTCTCCATGCCTTGGTAGGCTGTCTTGAGAGTTTGCCATGCTTATTTGGATGTCTTAGCTCCTGCTATCCTTGGAAACACACTCTTGTCTAATGCTTGATACAAAAATACAAGGGCTTTTGAATCCTTCTTCCTATTTCTCTTCAATAGGTCTTTCTCTGCCTGAGTTAATCTGTTAAACTCATTCTCATTTGCTGGTTCTTTAAAACCATCTTCAACAAGTTCCCATAAATCTTGACAGGCAAACAAGGCTTTCATGGTTATTGCCCAATAGTCATAGTTTCTCCCATTGAACTGTGGGAATTGAGGGTTAAACAAACCCATACTAGTGCTTGTGCTAGCGATTCCTTGCATTCTCAGCTATGCATCTAAATCCTTGACTGTGTATTTAAAATACTGACTGTTCATTCAGTAGTAACACAAAACTGGTCTGAGAGATACCTGGATTCTTTTGTTGAGTCTTCACTTTGCTGGAGAAGTTGCTGCAACAAAAAAACCTTCCTACAGCTTCTTTGAATGTCTTCAAAGAGCCTAAACTAGCTCTGATACCACTGTTGGGGATTTTTCTGGTGAAATCCCAAAAACAATAATAAAAATTCACACACAGAGACAATGCTCTGTTTTCTTTTTCCCAGGATCTTAGCACATGGAAGATTTTTAACAAATTGCTGAGAACAGTGTATTAAACACACATAAAAGGATTTGTATTCATCAAAGATAAATTGATACAAAATTCATCCTCTTTCACTGAGAGGGATTCACCAAAACAAAAAATTTCACTGCTGTGTAAAAAAAATTACATATGAATTTTGCTCACGCTGCTGCGTGCCTTCATTTGCATATTCAGAACATGTTCACCCGCATTGGTGTGCCTCACTTTGATTACATACATTTAACAAAGAAAATTACATATATATATGACTACAGAATAAGTTACTTACGTTGCCATACTTCCGTAAAAGAAAGACAGTAAAAATTAAATGGTCTTACTGGCTTTTACTGGTGCCCATACTCCCGCTGAATTAAAAATGATAAAATTAAAAACTTCATCAAAAACTTACCAACCCTCAGTAAATTTGCATTTACTTGCATTTATTGATTTACTGACATAAACGGCGGTAAAGAAACTTTTACTTCACATTGAATTCATTTGCAGGCTTTTACTTCAACCATTGTTCAATTTGACTTTGGAAACCTATTGGGTTCGAGCTTTATCGCATGGCACACATATATGCAAAAGTTGTGCACCCATGGTTTCCCCGATTTGCGAAATCTCGATCACAATCTCTGCCGATACCTCCGATACAACATATTTTAACATATGCCTAAAATGCATAAAAAAAACATAAAACGAACCACTGTCGGAACTGAAATAACTTTAAACAAAATGTTGAATACCCATCGGGCCCGGATATCGGGTCGCAACTTATCTCATGGTAAAGGCTGCCCATTTGGTTTCCATCGATAGTGATATGCCGATAGCGATATCGGCGATTGCTCATCGCAAATAACAAAACAAAACTTTATAATGCCCGCTGCCATTTTTCCGAAGTCTTCATCGCTGAAGTCACTGGGATCGCTTATCCCTGGAGTGCAGTTGAAATTACATTTCAACACTCCCCTTTAATTTCAACTGCTGGGCATTCAATCATACCCCAACATTTCCTCGAAAATTCAAAGCTTTTCTGATCTAATGGCTTTGTCAAAATGTCTGCAACCTGTTCTTGAGTCCTGCAATGTTCTAGGACAATTTCTCCATTGTTCACCAATTCTCTGATGTAGTGAAACCTTGTATCAATGTGTTTCGTTCTCTTATGAAACACTGAATTCCTTGACAATGCAATAGCTGAGCTATTGTCGCAAAAAATCACTGTCGCTTTTGCTTGCTCTTGGCCTAAGCTTCTCAACATCCTTCTCATCCAAACTGCCTGGCATGCTGCTGCTGTAGCTGCCACATATTCAGCCTCTGCTGTAGACAATGCTACAATGGACTGCTTCTTAGAAGCCCATGAAATGGCTCCTGAACCCATGTGAAAAACATAACCGGAAGTGCTCTTCCAATCATCTACACTTCCAGCCCAATCACTATCGGTGTAGCCAACTAAATCTAAATGTTCTGAGACATTATATAAGATGCCAAAATTTTTAGCTCCTTTAACATACCTCAGAATTCTTTTTGCTGCTTGCCAATGTGCTTCTTTTGGCCTTTCCATGAATCTGGAAATTAAACTAACAGCAAACATTATATCTGGCCTAGTTGCTGTTAAATACATGAGGCTGCCAACTATGCTTTTATATAAACTAGGATCAAAATCCTTGTTGCTGTCCTCTTTGCTGAGTTTTAATCCCATTACTGTGGGAGTGATCGCTGCCTTGCACTCTTGCATATTAAATCTACCCAATACTTCATTTACATATCTCGCTTGAGAGATAAAAATTCCATTTTCATTTTGATCTACTTCTATTCCTAAGAAGTATCTCAGCAAACCCATGTCAGTCATTTCAAATTCTTCTTTCATGAATGATTTGAAATTTTTAATGAGGTAGTCATCATTACCTGTAAAAAACACATCATCAACATATAACACAAAAATTAAAATATTACCATCATTTTCTTTGATGTAGACGGTGGGTTCTCCCTCACATTTGCCAAACTCATTTTCCAGTAGATAGAAATCTATCCTACTGTACCACACTCTTGGCGCTTGCTTCAGCCCATAAAGAGCTTTCTTCAATCTGCATACTTTATGTTCTTGGCCTTTCTTCTCATAGCCTAGAGGTTGTTCAATATAGACCTCCTCCTTTAACACTCCATTTAGGAATGCTGACTTCACGTCCATTTGGTAAGCTTTCCACTTGTTTTGTGCTGCTATGGACAGCACTGCTCTCACAGTTTCCATTCTTGCAACCGGTGTGAAAGTTTCTTCATAATCTCTTCCATACTGCTGCTTGTACCCTTTGACAACCAGCCTTGCCTTGTGTCTTTCTATCTTGCCTTCAGCATTGCACTTGGTCTTATAGACCCATTTAACTCCAATGACTTCTTTACCATTTGGTAGCTCAACCAAATCCCATGTCTTGTTTCTCTCTATGGCATTGATCTCCTCATCCATAGCTTCTATCCATTTCTTATCTTTAATTGCATCTTCGAAATCAATAGGTTCATAACATGAAAATATAAATCAAACAAAGAATTCATACCTTCATCATAAATGTCACTTAAGTTTCTAAACTTTTTACCCCTTTCACTTGGTGTGCAAGTGCTTGAAGACGCACTTGAATTTCCACTTTGTGGTGTGCTTGGAGAAGGACTTTCATTTCTTTTCAAGGGTGTTCCTTGCTGTCATTGTGTTGGCGCTGTTGTTTGGGGATGTGTTTCAGCCATCTCCTCATCATCTTCATCATGAGGCAAACAGTTTTTAACATTCACTGTTTTCTCTATGCTTCCATCCCAAGCTTCCTCCTCAATGAATTGAACATCTCTTCTCACAAAAAACTTCTTGGTGGATTAGATATACAACCTGTAAGCTTTGGATTCTTCACTGTATCCAATTAAAAGACAATTCTCCCCTTTGCTGTCCAACTTCCTCCTTAGCTGATCTAGAATGTGTGCATAAGCCACACATCCAAAAACTTTCATGTGGGTGACTCCTTGCTTTCTCCCACTCCATGCTTCTTCTGGCACTTTTATTCATCACTGCTTTTGTAGGACACCTGTTCAAAATGTATGCTGCACAGTTTACAGCTTCAACCCAATAATCATTTGGCAAATGCTTTGCCTTTAGCATACTCCTCGCCATATCCATAATGGTCTTATTCTTCCTTTCAGAAACTCCATTTTGTGGTGGGGTGCACCTTGCTGTAAATTGCTTGTGTATTCCATTTTCTGTACAAAACCATAGGAATTCTTTGGAGATATACTCACCTCCTCTGTCAGTTCTCAAAACTCTGATATGCAGCCTGCTTTGATTTTCCACAAGTGCTTTGAAATTTCGGAATTTTTCAAACACTTCACTTTTGTTCTTTAGAAAATAAACCCAATTTTTCCTTGTGAAATCATCTATGAATGTTAGAAAATATTGGATGCCTGCTAATGATGGAGTTTTCATCGGTCCACATACATCTGAGTGGACAATCTCTAAGGGTGCCTTTGCCCTTATGCTTTTCCCTGAAGGAAAACTTTCTCTGTGTTGCTTCCCTAAGATGCAACCTTCACAAAGGCTGTCCGGTTTCTCTATCAATGGTAATCCTCTTACCATCCCTTTTCTGCTCAACAAATTAAGACCGCCAAAGTTGAGATGTCCAAATCTCAAGTGCCACAACCAATTTTCATCCTTTGGCACGCTTTGGAAAGCCTCTTGGGTAACTGCTGCAATTACTTCTATGTTTTTCAAATCTGCCCTTATTCTGAGAGGGAACATCCTGTTCCTCATCAGTTTTACTTCAGCAATGCATCGTTTGCTGGGTGCTATATCCATGATGGTGCATACATCATTCACAAAGTAAACATTATAACCCTTTTGAACAAGTTGTCCAATACTCAAGAGGTTACATCTCATTCCGGGGACATAGTAGACATCTGCTATGGTTTTCCTTTCTCCTTGCTTTGTAAATATTTTTACCTCCCCTTTTCCCATAACAGAAACTTTGCTATCAGTTCCTAGTGTGACTTCTGATTTCATATTTTTATCTAGGGCAGAAAACAGAGCTATATTTCCTGTCATATGGTTGCTACAACCTGAGTCTAAAAACCATATGTCTTCACTATTTGTTTCAGCCATGTTACAAGCTAACAAAACATTAGTTTGGCTGATATTTTCTCTAGTTATATTTGCACTAGAAATATTACTCATATCATGTTGCTTCTTCCTACATTCATTGGCATAATGCCCATATTTTTTACAATAATAACATTGGACATTGGATTTTTCATACCTTTGTCCTTGAGCATGATGTTGTCCTCTTTGTTGGCTGCTGCCTTGGCCTTGGTTCTGATTTGGAGTGCTGCCTCTTCCTTGAGCATTTGCTGAACTGTTCCTTCCACCTCTGTTCTAGCTTCTGCCTCTTCCTCTCTTGTTTCCTCTGCCTTGACGTCTTCCTCTTCCAAAGGACATTTGGGTCTTGAAGGCTTGCTCTAGAGATGAGTTTTCATTCCTACTCAATCTCTGCTCATGAGTTATCAGTGATGCATGGAGTTTATCAACTGAAAAATTTGAGAGATCCTTTATCTCTTCTATGGTGGTGACAATCACATCAAACTTTGAGGGTAGGACCCTCAAAAGTTTCTCCACAATCCTCCTTTCTTCAAGAACTTCTCCATGAGTCCTCATTTGTGTGACTAAACCAATCACATGTGTGAAGAATGAGTCAATATTGTCTGACTCCTTCATGCACAGGTTTTCAAAATCTCTCCTCAGCAACTGTAGTTTTGTTGTCTTCACTTTCTCCATGCCTTGATAGGTTGTCTTGAGAGTTTTCCATGCTTCTTTAGATGTCTTAGATGCTGCTATCCTTGGAAACACACTCTGGTCCACTGCTTGATACAAAAATACAAGGGCTTTTGAATCCTTCTTCCTATAGCTCTTTATTAGATCTTTCTCTGCCTGAGTTAATCTATTAAACTCATTTTCATCTGCTGGTCCTTCAAAACCATCTTGAACTAATTCCCATAAATCTTGACACGCAAACAGGGCTCTCATGGTTATTGCCCAATAGTCATAGTTTTTCCCATTGAATTGTGGGAATTGAGGATTAAACATACCCACGCTGGTGCTGGTGCTGGCCATTCTAGCACTCTTTAACTATGCTATAAAATGCTTGATTGTGTATTAAAATAACTGATTGTTTCTTCAGCAGCAACACAAAAACAATCTGAGAAATACCTGGATCCTTTTTCACTGAGTCTACACTTCGCTGGAGAAGTTGTTGCAGCCAGAAAACTCCTTCCTTCAGCTTCTTTGACACCTTTAAAGAGCCTAGAGCTTCTCTGATACCACTGTTGGCGAATTTTTATGTTAAAATCCCAAAAACACACATTAACTATACACATCGACAATGCTCTATTTTGCCACAGGATTTTTAACACAGCGGAAACAAAAAAAATTCTGAGCAGCGGACAGAGTTTTCACACACCAAGGATTTCTATTCATAAAAAAAATTGTTGTTACAAATTATAATCTTCCTCTCTCAGAGAGGGATTCACCACTAAATTTTCACTGTTGTGTGAAAAAATACATATAGATATTTCTCACGCTGTTGCGTGCATCCTTTTGCATATTCAGAACATCTCATACGCATTGTTGTGCCTTCCTCTTCAATTACTTCAACAACCAAAAAAAATTACATAGATATATGACTACCAAAAGGAAATTACTTACATCCATTTTCTCTTGCCATGCTTCCGTAAAAAAAACAATAAAATTAAATGATTTTACTGGATTTTACTTGTGCCCATACTCCCACTGAACTAAAAATGATAAAATTAAAAACTTCACCAAAACTTACCAACCCTCAGTAAATTTGCATTTACGGTTTTACTGACAAAACTGGCGGTAATGTAACTTTTACTTCACGTTGAATTCATTTTGCAGGCCTGTACTCAACCAGTATTCAATTTGGCTTTGGGAACCCATCGGGTCTAGGCTTCATCGCATAGCAAGCATATATAAAAATTGTGCACCCTTGGTTTCCCCGATTGCGATATGCCGAACGCAATATGGGCTGATACCTTCGATCATATATATTATAACATATGTATAAAATACATAAAAACACAAAAAAAGTCGCTGACGGAACTAAAATATCTTTAAGCAAAATGTTAAATACCCGTAGGGTCCGGGTTATTGGATCGCAACTTATCTCATGGTAAAGCCTGCTCGTTTGGTTATCGCCGATAGCGATATCGGCGATCGCTCATCACAAACATAAAAGAAAACTTTTATAAGTCGTCAACTCCCATTTTGCCGATGCGATATCTATGAATGCTCATCGGTGAAGTTTTGTGTCGCTACCACTCCCCACCTGCGCCGATGGGGTCTGCCGACGTGATCTGCTGAAATGAATTGGACTGTCGTCGTTGTACCTGCACGGCAGTTGGAATTATCATTCCAACACCGGAGTCGATGATTGCACCCGATTTTAGCGATGTGTGTATTTTACTTTTTATAGTTCATGAGATCTTTATATTTAGGATTCTGAATGGTAATTTCTCTTTGGGATTTTCTACTTTGGCATTTAATGGAAGGCTACAAAAAAAAAGAATATCTATAACAGTGAAGAAATCCGAGGGAACACAACCATACTCACTAGCATCGTGATCATATAGTTGGTTGTAAAGGCCATCACATTGGGACCGAGAAGCCATTCTCATTAGCATCGTATTTTCTGATTGTGAGGGCCAAAAATGTTACACATGTGCAGTATTTCAGGGTCAAGAGGCCACACTTCATACTAGCCGACATACCACACTGCCATGAGTGGATCCATATCTAATTATACGATGGATAGCAAGACCGAGTACCAAGCTCCAGAATTTTTTTAACAAAAAATCATTGAGTTTTGATTTTCGAGGTGCGAAAGAATGTTTATGCATTGGGTTCGATTTTAGTGGAAGACAAATTATTGAGAACTCTAGAGGTCCGCATTTTAAAATTGAAATTTACATATTGAATATTGTGTTGAAAAAAAGTTACACGGAGAGGCATAGGGGCAAATTTCGCGAAGCTACTTTCATGCAGCTTTATGACTCTTCGCTCTTTCACGCATCTCGATTTACGTGCAACTATTACAGAGAAATAGAAAAAACACAGTGTTCACTCACAACAAAAAGACACAACAAAACAGAATAAGTTTGGGGTAACAATGAAACTTAGGATTAACTTTTAATTCATAAAAAATACATTCGTATGAGACTGCGGTGCATTCACTAAGTAAAACAAGGTTTACAGACATTTTCACTTCATGCAGAATAACACACACTAAAACATAGTAACTATTGTTTTTACATGCCCACAAAAAAATTCTCCACCATTTTCTCCTTAGAGACTCTCGCTCTCTTTCTCTCAAACCCTCTTGCAAAATAAATTTTACATACATATTTATCTCAACATACAATTTTTACATTAATGCATGATAGAGCAAATAATTAGTATGATGTTGTTGTTGAGTGTTGACAGTTTGCATAGGTGTTTGTGGAGTGTGGACAATATTCGCGTAGTAAATGCTTGCCCATATCTTTTTACCAAAATACATTAAATGCCTTCAATTCTTTGTTGTTTTGTGGAATAATTCGCACATGCCTTCAGTCCTTCCATATTCAAATAGAGACACAACCTACGAAAATAATTCTAATAGGTATGGTTGTTGTTAGATTTTTTATTGCAGTGGTTGGGATTATTATTTCCAACGCTCCCCCTTAATCGCAGTTGTCACCATTGAAAATTTCCAAACAGTGTCTGAGATAAAAAAAAGCTTTCATGTGCTAATGGCTTTGTGAAGATATCAACGAAATGTTCCTATGACCTATAGTGCTGCAATACAATTTCATCATTGTTAATCAAATCTCTAATAAAATGATATTTAGCATCAATATGCTTGGTCCATTTGTGAAAGATAGAATTCTTTGATAATGCAATTGTTGAGGTGTTGTCACAGAAAATAGTTATCGCTCCCTCTTGGTCATGACAAAGATTCCTCAAAATTCTTCTCATCCAAACTGCCTAACATGTTGTTGTTGTTGTTTCTGCAACATATTCAGCTTCTACTACTGACAATGACACTATTGGTTGGCTCCGGAACACAAATTAAAAACATATCCTGACGTTCTCTTTCTGTCATTGGCACTTCCTGCCCAATCACTGTCAGTGCAACCAACCAGCCTGAAATCACATGTTGTTGTGTACAAAATGCCATATTGTTTTGTCCCATTGACATACCTTAAAATCCTTTTTTCTTCTGAACAATGTGTCTCCTTGGGTGTCTCCATGAACCTTGACACCAAACTTACTACATACATTATATTTGGCCGAGGGGTAGGCAAATACATCAAGCTACTTATCATGATTTTGTATAATGTCGAATTGACATTGCTGCTACAATATTCTATGCTCAACTTCAACCCCATGATAGTTGGAGTTAGTGTGAGCTTACTTTTCTGCATTTTAAACCTCTCCAAAATGTCTACAACATACTTCGCTTGAGAGATAAAAATGCCATTTTTTGCTTTCTTCACTTCTATGCCCAAAAAATATCTTAACAATCCTGAATCAGTGATTTCAAATTCACTCTTCATGACTTGTTTGAAATCAGTGATGAGGAAATTATCACTACCCGTAAAAATTAAATCATCTACATATAATACAATAATGAGAATTTTACCATTGCTCTCTTTGATGTATAGAGTGGGTTCACCGTCACATTTGTCGAAACCATTGTCCATAAGTAGGCATCTATCTCGTTGTACCATGCATGCAGTGCTTGCTTCAATCCAAAAAAAGATTTCCTCGACCGATACACTTTGTCTTCTTGGCGTTCTACCTCATAACTAGGTTGTTGTGCAACATACACTTCTTCTTTCAGCACCCCATTTAAGAACATTGAATTTGATACACTTCCCATTTATGCTATGTGGAAATCACCACAACTTTGCGCATTGTCTCCATCCTTGCGAGTGGCGCGAATATCTCTGTGTAATCTCTCGCATGCTGCTACTTGTATCCTTTTAAAACTAGCCTTGTTTTATGCCTTTCAATCCTTCCATCAATGTTTATTTTGGTATTATAGACCCACTTCACTCCAATGACATGTTTTCCTTTCGAAGGTTCACTAACTCCCATGTGTCATTCCTTTCTATTGCTTCTATTTCTTCCTCCATTTCCGCAACCCATTTTTCTTCTTTAACTGCATCTTCAAAATGGATTCGGTCATCTACATGACAAAATAATGCAAATAAGGAATTCAGACCAGCGCTGCTATGAACTTCATCTTGCTCATAAATTTAATTTAAATTTATGAATTTTGGTCTTCGTGTGCTCGCTGGAGATGGGTTTGACATGTCACTAGGTGTTGCACTTTGTGGCGAGCTTGGAGAAGCACTTTCTTGGCTGCGTGAAATTGTCCTATTATTTTTTGATGGTGTTGCTTGATGCCTGCTTTGTTGCGCTTGAATAAGATTAGAGGGAGTCCTTGTTGAGGAATTACTTTCTGCGATTAATTCCTCTTTGTCCTCATGTGGTATACATGCTTTGACATTGACTATCTTCTCTAAACATTGATCATATGCTTTCTCTTCTATGAACTGCACATCTCTGTCGATTTTGACTTTCTTGGTTGATGGATTGTAAAGCTTGTATGCCTTGGATTCATCACTGAATCCAACAAATATATATTTCTCCCCCTTATTATCCAACTTCTTCCTCAACTCATCTAGGACATGTGTATAAGCCACACATCCAAAAACTCTCATGTGAGTGACACTATGCTTTCTTCCACTCCATGCCTCTTTAGGAACTGTGTTTTGGACACTTTTGGTTGGACATCTATTTAAGATATATGTTGCACAAGCGAAAACTTCAGCCCAATAATCATTTGGCAAATGCTTTACCTTCATCATACTCCTTGCCATTTCCATAATGGTCCTATTCTTCCATTTTTCCACACCATTTTGCTGAGGTGTATACCTTGTTGTAAATTCCTTGTGAATTCCATGCTCCCTGCAAAAACAAAGTAAATCATTTGAGATGTATTATCCACCTCTGTCAGTCCTAAGGACTTTGATGTAGTGTCCACTTTGCTTCTCAACAAGAGCTTTGTATTGGAAGAAGCGCTCAAACACTTCACTTTTCTATTTTAAGAGATAGACCCGTGTCTTCCTTGTGTAGTCATCTATGAAGGTCAGTAAATAGTGGTTGCCACCAATTGATGTTGTCTTCATTGGTCCACATAATGGACAATCTCCAAAGGTGCCTTTGCCCTTGCTGACTTTCCTCCTGGAAATGTCTCTCTATGTTGCTTGCCCAAGATACATCCTTCACATAGGCTATTTGGTTTTTCGATGAGTGGTAGTCCCTTCACCATTCCTTTGCTGTGCAGAAATTCAAACCCCCAAAGTTGAGATGTCCAAATCTCAATGCCATAACCAGTTTTCATCGTTTACCTATGTTTGAAATTTTACTTGTGTGACAACTACCTCTTTTCTTCCATCTTCTTGTGAGTTCATTGATAGTTGTGCTTGTGCACCCACTTCCTTCAAATATGTTTTTAGTTTTATGGGAAACATTCTATTGTTTGTCATATGAACCTTTGCAATCAATTGTCTACTTGGAGGCCTATCCAAAATTGTGCATACATCATTCTTGAAAAAGCTATTGTAGCCCTTTTTCATGAGTTGTCCAATTCTTATGAGATTATGCTTCAGACCCGGGATAAAGTAAACATTTGAGATGTACTTCTTCTCCCCCTTATTTGTTAGGATATTAACTCTTCCTTTTCCCATGACAAAGACTTTTCTATCAGTCCCTAATGTCACCTCATATTTCACACTTTCATCTAGATTGGAAAAAATTTATATGTTTCCTCACATGTGGTTGCTACACCTTGAATCTAGATACCATATATCACTCTGTTTTTCTTGTGCTACATTACAAGCTAAAAACATGCTATCATGGCTCTGGTTTTCTTTTGTGAAATTTAGACTTGGTTTGTTACTTATGTCATAGTGCTTAGTTTTACATTCATTTTCATAATGACCATACTTATTACAGTAATGACATTGAACTTGAGATTTGTCATACCTCTGACCTTGTGCTTGATTTTGGCTTAGGCCTTGACTTGGATTTTGATTGTTGCCTCTTCGACTTGAGCTTGAAGGGTTTCTTCTTCCACTTGTGTGGGCTTCTTCCTCTTCCTCTAGCATATGATCTTCCTCTACCTCGACCTTAACCAAATGATACTTGTGTCTTGAAGGCATTCTCCAATGAGGCGCTTGTTGCTCTATTTAGTCTATGTTCATGAGAAATTAGTGATACATTAAGCTCATCCACTGAGATATGTGAGTTATCCTTTATCTCTTCTATGGCCACAACAATGGCATCAAACCTTGTTAAAAAACTTCTCAAAACATTCTAAATTATTCTTCTTCCCTCAAGTGTCTCACCATGAGACCTGATTTAAGTAACCAACCCACTTACATGTGTAAAAAACGAGTCTACATTCTTAGACTCTTTCATACGAAGTGTTTCAATGTCTCTCCTCAACATTTGTAGTTTTGTTGTCTTGACTTTTGCCATGCCTTGGTAGGTTGTCTGGTGGGTGTCCCATGCTTGCTTGAACTTCGTTGGTGCTGCAAAACTTGGGAAAATACTTTCATGAACTACTTGGAAAATATAGAACAAGGATTTTGTGTTGGCTTTATGACACAGATTTGGCGTTATGACACAAGTGTTGTACTTGATGGCAACTCTCACAGATGACAGATCATAGTTCAGGCTCACAGAATGAAGAAATAAAGGTATACGTAGGTTCCCATTAACCAAACCGCGTGTACATGCGGGTTCGCAGAGTAAAATGCGCATATGAGTGTACACACGCACTTTCACGAAAGGAAAGGTGCATACATGTTAGAAAACTTGGTTTTTGTCTGTGGTATTTCGACCATGGTATTGTGATCCATGGTATTGGTCCAAGGTATCTTGTCCGAAGTGTTGAACCTGGGTATTTGGTCCAAGGTATTGATTCTAAATGGTTTTGGACCATGATATTGAGCAAGGCCTATGACTATAAAAGGAGGAGAAGGTCATTAGGCAAAGTAACTCATGAATTGAATATCTACTGAAGAGCAAGATCTAGTATACAGGTGATTAGGTTATAGTTGGATCTGAATCAAGGATGAACCTAAGCGCTTGATGAAGGATAATTTCTATTGATGGGTCAAGATCTTAAGGCTTGAAGAGAAGTATCTTTATGTGGTTTTGATCTTTTATTTGGATAATTGGCGCATGTCATAATCTGTAAATATGATGATCTGGGTATAACTGATGTCTAAATAATTGTAAAGGTTAAAATCATCATTTACAGATCTGTACGCAAGTTCATTATAGCAAAGGCACATATACACGCTGGTTTGGCATTTCAAAAGTGAGTATACGTAGGTTTTCCTTGATACAAGTGCATATGGACACAGGTTCGTCACATTGAAGTAGCATACACCTCATAAAATATGCTTTAGCTACCTCTGATTACTGTTGCAGTGTTTTAGGTTCTGGCTTTAGTGTTGGTTACTATTACTGTATTCTAGTTACAACATTCAGAGAAGTGATTTTTTTATTCAGTTTTTGGTTGGTGCAAAGGAGATTGGTTGATGCAGATATATTTGACGTTTGATTGATGTTATTGATGGATCTAGTCTGAAAAATTATGAAACGTGGTCCCTGGAAGAAAAGAGAAGGTTGTAGCCTTCTCTAGATCAGCACCTACATACTAGTACATCATCTAGTACAAGAGCTAGGGGGTTGTAGCTCCCTTCTAGAAGAAGCTAGAGGACAAGAGAAGGTTGTAGCCTTCTGTAGGTAGAAGCCTGCGTACTGGTATAATATTGCACCAATACAAAATATTGTAAGAAGAAGTTTCTTATTAAAAGAAAGATAGAGACGATTGCAGCAGGTGGTTTTTACCCACATTGGCTTTCCACCTTATATCTTGTGTTCATGTGTGTAATTGTCTGTTCTTTTTTTACTGCAACTGGTTACTGTTTATATGGTTCTGATGCACAGATTAAAGATCAACTTATGAAGAATTAACTAAATTATAAATTTACAGGATATACGCTAGTTTCCTTATATAGAGTTGCGTATACATGCAAGTTTCATTAACTGAAGTAGCATATATGAATCAGAATATGGAAATGAAATATTATTGACTTGCTAATACTGATTCACCCCCCTCCTCTCAGTATTATTTCCAACAATTGGTATCAGAGCAGGTCCTTTAGAAGAAGCTTGATCGCTTGAAGGAAGATCTATCATCATGAGTACCTATGAAAGAAAGGGATCTGTTAGACCACCAATCTTCGATGGGAGAAACATCATCTATTGGAAGGTAAGAACCATAGCCCATCTTCAATCTCTTGGGATAGATGTTTGGGAAATCGTGGAAGGAGGATACACATTTCCATCAGCAATTCCTTCAGATACGGAAAGTAAAAAGCAGTATGAAACAAATGCCAAGGCTGTCAATATATTATTGGGGAGTCTGTCAAAATCAGAATTTGTCAAGGTTATGCAGCTCAAAACCACCAAAGAAATATGAGACAGCATCGTTCTAATCTATGAAGGAGATGATCAGGTAAAACGTGCAAAACTACAATCTCTCATAATTCAATATGAAACTCTCAAAATGCACAATGATGAAAGTATAGCTAATTGCTTCTTACATATAGATGAGATTGTTAATCGCGTGAAAAACTTGGGTGAGGAGATAAAAGAAGCTATTGTAGCTGAAAAGGTTTTAAGATCATTGTCTTCTAAGTTTGAATCAAAAGTTTCTGCCATAGAGGAAAAGCAGAATCTTCAGAGTATTACTACGACACAGCTGCACGAAATCCTAACTTCTTTCAAAATGAGAAAAGGGGGTCCATCAGATATGAGAGAAACTGCATTCAAAGCTTCGGGAAGAGAAGAACTCAATGAATCGGGACATACTTCAAAATGAGAGGAAGAAGCAAACTTTGTCAAGAACCTTCAACAGGGTTCTAGAAGATTCAGAGGTAAGCTACCTTTCAAATGCTTTTCTTGTGGAAGAGTTAGTCATTATGCGGCGAAATGTCCTCATAAAGATAAGCTTGATAAAGGTAAGGAATCAGCAAAATGGAATAGAAAACAGAATATAAGTAAGAAGAGCTATTATATGCATGAAGATAGCGATGGTTTATCTAATAGTGATCAAGATGAACTTGGTAATGACTATAGACTTCTGATGGATTTTGAAGATGATGATTTCTTGGATGCTTTAGATGAAGATGGTATTTATGAAGAAATTTCTAAACTTAAAATTTGTTTAGAAGAAAATAATATGACTATAGATGCTCTAACATTCCAACTTGTTGAAAGACAAAAACACAATGAAAAATTAGAATATGAAATTGTGGGTCTAAGAAAAGATATTGAGAAAACAAAAGCTCTCAATCTCATATTTGCTAAAGGATCAGAAACTTTAGATGAAATTATCAAAGTGCAGTGTTCTCCTCTGATAAAGATAGGTCTTGGATATATTGAAGAAGCATCTCAATCACAGAAGTCATCAACCTCCAAAAGCTATCTTGATGCAGCAAGGAGAAGTGAACAGTTTGACAATCGTCAACAAAGGCATAAAGCAAATCACCAGGTAAATCAGGTTCAATCTACTTCAAGGATGAACAAAAGCTACAACCAACCTCAGGTAAATCATACTCAATTTGCTTCAAGAATGAATCTCAATGGAAACTGCAATCACCAGGTCAGTAGGTTCGATAATCGTAGGAATTTCTTTAATGGCCAATATTTTTCATGTCATAACTTTAGGAAAAATCTTCTTAATGTGTTGCTTACAAGACCATCATGACTAGAGAAGCATGAAATCAAAGGAATGTGACTGGGATCGGGAAAAGGACCTACAATAACTTTTCTGCTCTTGAAAATGAAATAGAATGCTCTATCGGTAACAACTTCAATCATAAAGCTTCTGAATGCAGGAGTAAATTTCTGCAAACATCTCTGAAGGAGCAAACTTCATTAGGTCCCAAAACATGGAGAAAGAAGGAACTGAAAACAGAAAGATATGGTATAGTCTTGTATGTAGAAGGATAAGAAAATCAGTGGTACATCGACAGTGGATGCTCGAAACACATGACAGGTGATAAAGAAAAACTTCAGTCCTTTAATGCCTTAGAAAAGAAAAAGAAGGTCTTATTTGGAAATGACACTCCTACAGTCATAAAAGGTAAAGGCTCTATCCTCTTAAAATAAAAGGTTAAAGCTGGGAATGTTATGTATGTTGACGGCCTAAAGCATAATCTATTGAGTGTTAGTCAAATGTGTGATCAAGGAAATGAGGTAGTATTTTGATCAAATGGATGTGTTTTTCGTGAGCTTGATACAAGAGAAACAATGATCAAAGGTATAAGAACTCCAAATAACTTATACATACTCAAGGTAGGACAACAACAGTGCTATCGAAGCAAACATGATGAACACTAGCTATGGCACAAAAGATTGGGACATCTAAGCCTCTCTCAAATAATAAAAGCATGCAGATACAATGTTGTTCGTGATCTTCCAGATATCAGCATTCCAGAAAATACAATATGCAAATCATGTTAATTTGATAAGAAAACCAGAGCTCATTTCCCTGAGAAGGAAGGATCAGCTAGTAGACCTCTTGAATGTGTTCATACTAATTTATGTGGTCCATCAGGGAAAAGGCCACCCCATGGAGAAGAATATTTTATATTGTTCATTGATGACTTTTCCATAATATGTTGGATAGGACTTCTAAAGCATAAATATGAAGCATTTGAAAAGTTCAAAGCCTTCAAAGCATTGGTTAAAAATGAATCAGATCACAAAATAAAATGCCTCGGATCTGATCGAAGAGGGGAATTCACCTCAGATGAATTCTTCGACTTTTGTGAAGAACATGGAATAAAAAGGGAATTCTCTACTGCAAGGACTCCTCAGCAAAATGGAGTGGTATAAAGAATGAACAAAAATGTTCAACAAATGGCTCGTGCCATGCTAGATGAGTCTGGAACTCCTGCAACCTTCTGGGGTCAAGCTGCATTTGTTGCCGTCACTATTCTCAACAAAACAAACGTTTAGGTAAACAACACTCAAACTCCACATGAACTTTGCTATGGTAAGACTCCTACTGTAAAATACTTCAAAGTTTTTGGAAGAAAATGTTACATTAAAAGGACTAATGAAAACTGTGGCAAGTTTGAACCTAGAGCATATGAAGACATTCTCCTTGGTTACTCTTCTCGAAGTAAAGGATATAAGTGTTATAATAAAAGACTTGGAAAAATTATTGAAAGTATTGATGTTGTGGTTGATGAAGCAGGCAAAAATCCAAAGCATGTAAAAACCGAAGATTATGAAGAAGATGAGGATTATCCTTCCACATCAAATCAAACTAATTTTGAAGAAGAAACCAATGAAGCACCAGAAAAACAGATAACAGTAGAAGAAAAGACTCCATCCAGGTATGTGCAAAAAAATCATCCAAAGACTCAAATTTTGGGACAGAAAGAGGCAAGTGTGTAGACAAGAAGATCTATTACAGAAGCTTCAAGCTATCTAGCAATGCTTTCCACCATCAAACCTCAAAATGTACATGAAGCATGCAAAGATAAATTTTGGGTCAAGGCCATGAATGAAGAAATTAAGCAAATTGAAAAGAACAATAATTGGGAATTAGTTCCTAGACCTCATGATAAGAATATCATAGGAACCAAATGGATATTCAAAAACAAGCTCAATGAAAATGGAGAAGTTATTAGAAACAAGGCTAGACTTGTTTGTAAAGGATATGCTCAACAAGAAGGTATAGATTTTGAAGAAACTTTTGCACTTGTTGCTAAACTTGAAGCCATAAGAATGTTCCTTGCTCTTTCTAGCTTTCAGAACTTCAAAGTATACCAAATGGATGTAAAATCTATCTTTCTTAATGGAGACTTAGAAGAAGTATATATTGAGTAACTAGATGGATTCATCCTTGGAAATTATCCAAAACTTGTATGAAGACTCAGAAAGGCTCTTTATGGTCTAAAACAAGCTTCAAGGGCCTGGTACTATCGTCTTGACAAATACCTCAATCAACAAGGTTTTTCAAAAGGATCAGCTCATAGCAATCTATATACAAATATTGAAAATGATAAATTGCTAATACTTGTTGTGTATGTTGATGATATCATTTTTGGTAGCAATGAAGAATCCATGAGTCAAAACTTTGCTTTGGTAATGCAGAAAGAATTTGAAATGTCCCTGCTTGGTGAACTCACATATTTTATTGGTTTACAAGTTCAACAAAATAAAGATGGTATTTTTCTATCACAAACCAAGTATCTCAAGCAGATTTTGAAAATATGGCCTGGAAGATTCTGAACAAGTATGTACACCTATGGTAACAGGATGCGGTCTCAGTTCAAATGATGAATCAGTAGCAGTAGATCAACCAACCTACATATCCATGATTAGCAGTCTACTTCATCTAATAGTTACCTGACTACACATCATGTATGCAGTGGGAATAGTTGGAAGATTCCAAGCAAATCTAAAGGAATCACTCTTTTAGGCAGTCAAAAGGATTTTCAAATATCTTCAAGGAACACAGAACTTTGGTTTATGGTATCCTAAGCACACAGATCTTACACTTCATGCATATACAGAAGCAGATTAGGCAAGAAGCGTGGATGACAGAAAAATCACTACTGGTGGTGCATTTTATATGGGTTCCAGATTAGTATCTTGGTTCAACAAGAAACAAAGTTCAATTGCATTATCTACAACTAAAGCAGAATATGTGGCTGTTGCATCTTGCTGCATACAACTCCTTTGGATGATGCAAACATTGCAAGACATTCAGATCACATGTACTCCATCCATCTCCATTCTATGTGATAATATAAATGAAATGAGTATTTCAAAGAATCCAGTCATGCATTCAAAGACCAAGCACATACCTATCAAATATCATTTTCTCCATGAACATGTGCTTGAACAAAAGGTCAAATTGGATTATGTTCCCTCTAAAGAAGAGGTTGCTGATATATTCACCAAACCACTACCCAGAGAGACATTTGAATATCTCAGACGGAAGTTGGGAATAGTTGATGCATCATCTTGTTGTTGAAACTTATCTGTTTCGGAGAAAAGTGGTTGTACGCGAGTTTCATGAAGCATATCCACGTACATACACCAGTTGTTGTGGATACAATCGCGCATATGATGGTTGGAAGAAAAAAAGTAGGCCAATCTCAGGATGAAAAGGGTCTGATATGGGGCTGATAGTGATCATCTGGCATAGGTTCAGGGGGAGCATATACTGATAGTATTGCATTGTTGGCATTATCTTAGAATATCTTGGTACAAATTCACAATTGTTTTGTTTCAAGTGGAACAGGTTTAGGGGGAGATCATGGTTGCTAGTCTGGATGGTGATTGATAGACGTTGTTGATGATAGTTGCTAATGACTATCATGGTCTTCTTGTCTTGTATATCTTTTTTTATCGAGGTCATGTAACGGCCTATTTTGTTTCCCTACTATGCATGGGATCGATGATGTAGTGTTCTTATTCTGTCATGTATAAACATTTCGTATATCCCCACTTGGTTGGGTGGATGACTCAATCTTAGTAAATCCCCACTTGGTTGGGATATGGATGTATGTATGAGTCTTTGATGATAGGAAGGTCATTTATGATGTATAGATTCATGTTCTTCTTATAGAACATCCTTTTGCAGAACTTTCTTATAGTCAGGGGGAGCATGGATAGCACACTTCAGCATATCATAGAATTCAGCATGTACTCAGGGGGAGTATAACCCTTTTCCCTTGATGACAAACGAGGAGAGTGACTTGGGGTTGCCATCAAGTCCAAAGGGGGAGATTGTTGGCATTATGACACAGATATGGCACTATGACACAGGTTTTGTCCTTTATGGCAACTCTCATAGATGACAGATCATAGTTCAAGCTCATAGAATGAGGAAAGAAGGGTATATGCAGGTTACCATTGACCAAGTCGCATGTACACACGAGTTCACAGACCAAAATGCACATATGAGTGTACACATGCACTTTCACGAAAGGAAAGGCGCGTACATGTTGGAAAACTTGGTTTTGGTCCATGGTATTTGGACCATGGTATTATGTCCCATGGTATTGGTCCAAGGTATCTTTTCTGAAGTGTTGACCCCAGGTATTTGGTCCAAGGTATTGATTCTAAGTGGTTTTCGAGCATGCTATTGAGCAAAGCCTGAGACTATAAAAGGAGGAGAAGATCATTAGGCAAAGTCACTCATGAATTGAATATCTACTGAAGAGCAAGATCTAGTATACAAGTGATTAGGTTATAGCTGGATCTGAATCAAGGATGAACCTGGGCACTTGATGAAGGATAAGTTCTATTAATGGGTCAAGATCTTAAGGGTTCAAGAGAAGTATCTTTGTGCGGTTTTGATCTTTTATCTGAATAATTGTAAAGGTTAAAATCATCATTTATAGATCTGTATCCAGGTTCATTATAGCAAAGGCACATATACACACTGGTTCGGCATTTTAAAAGTGTGTATATGTAGTTTTGCCTTGATACAAGTGTGTATGCACGCAGGTTCGTCAAATTGAAGTTGCGTACACCTCATAAAATCTGCTTTAGCTACTTCTAATTTTTGTTGCAGTGTTTTGGGTTTTGGCTTGGGTTTTGGTTACTGTTACAACATTCAGAGAAGTGACTGTTTGATTCAGTTTTTGGTTGGTGCAAAGGAGATTGGTTGATGCAGTTATATTTGACGTTTGATTGATGTTATTGATGGATCCAGTCTGAAAATTTATGAAACGTGGTCCCTAGAAGAAAAGAGAAGGTTGTAGCCTTTTGTAGGTCAGCACCTACGTACTAATACATCAGCTAGTACAAGAGCTAGGGGGTTGTAGCTCCCTTCCAAGAGAAGCTGGAGAACTAGAGAAGGTTGTAACCTTCTGCAGGTAGAAGCCTGCGTACTGGTATAAGACTACACCAGTACAAAATATTGTAAAAAGAAGTTTTTTATCAAAAGAAAGATAGAGACGATTACAACAAGTGGTTTTCACCCACATTGGGTTTCCACCTTATATCTTGTGTTCATGTGTGTGACTGTCTGTTCTATTTTTACTACTCCTGGTTACTATTTATATGGTTCTGATGCACATATTAAAGATCAACTTATGAAGAATTAACTAAATTCCAAGTTTACAGGATATATGCTAGTTGCCTTATATACAGTTGCGAATACACGTAAGTTTCATTAACTAAAGTAGCGTATATGAATCAGAATATGGAAATGAAATATTATTGACTTGCTAATACTAATTCA
>APFE030824229.1:17150-34318 GCA_000404065.3 Pinus taeda | reverse complement strand
AATATTATTTCCAACATTTTGAATCCTTCTTCCTATTTTCCTTTAACAAATCTCTTTCTAGTTGAGATAAGGCATTGTATGTTGCTGCATATGCTGGTTCTTGGAAACCATTCTCCACCAAATCCCAAATGTCTTGAGAAGAAAACATGGCCTTCATTGTAATAACCCAATAATCATAATTTTTTCCATTAAACTAAGGTATTTGAGGATTAGTCAAGCTTGTGCTTTATGTTTCCATTTCTGAGCATAAGAAAACAAACTGTCTACCTACTGGTAAATATGCTAAAAACAATCTTCCCTCAAAACAATTTTAACTACTAATAAAAACACTTGGTTTTACACAAAGAGAGTTTAACCCGCTCTGATACCATGTTGAAAAAAAATTACGCAGAGAGGCAAAGGAGTGACTTTAACTAAGCTAATTTCTCGTAGCTCTATGACTCTTCGTGAAGTTGATTTCGCGAAGCTGATTTTGCGTAGCTCGATTTATGCACAGCTTTTACAGAGACTTGAAAAAACACAATATTCGCTCACGTCAAAAAGACAGTAAAAAAGAGTAAGCTTCGAGCAACAATAAAACTTAGGATTAACTTCTAATTTTCAAAAAATACAGTCATATGAGACTGTGGTGCATTCACTAAGTAGAACAAGGTTTACAGAGATTTTCAATTCACGTGGAATAACACAGAGTAGAACACACCACCTGTTGTTTTCAAGTGCCCACCAAAATTTGCTCCACCATTTTCTCTTCAGAGACGCTCGCTCTATTTCTCTCCAACTCTCTTACTTGCAAAATAACCTTTACATACATATTTATCTCAACATATGATTTTTATATTAATGCATGACAGAGAAAATAATTAATATGATGTTGTTGTTGACTGTTGACATTTTGCACAGGTGTTTGTAGAGTGTGGGAAATATTCGCGCAGCAAATGATTACTCATATATATTTATTAAAATAAATTAAATGCCTTCAATTATTTGTTGTGTTGCGGAACGGTTCGTGCCTAGTTTCAGTCCTTCCATCTGCAAACAGAGACGCAACCTTCAAAAATAGTTCTGACAAGTATGGTTGTTGTCAGGGTGTTTATTGCGGTGGTTTGGATTATTATTTCCAACACTCCCCCTTAATCATAATTGACGGCATTGATAATTCCCAAACAGTTTATGAGATAAACAAAACTTTCACGTGCTAATGGCTTTGTAAAGATATCAACAAATTGTTCCTGTGACCTGCAGTGCTGCAATACAATTTCATCATTGTTAATCAAATCTCTAATAAAATGATATTTAGCATCAATATGCTTGGTCCTTTTGTGAAAGACAGAATTCTTTGACAATGCAATTGCTGAGGTGTTGTCGCGGAAAATAGTTTTCGATCCCTCTTGGTCATGACGAAGATCCCTCAACATTCTTCTCATCCAATCTTCCTAACACGTTGTTGTTGTTGCTACGACGTATTGAGCTTTTACTGTTGACAATGACACTATTGGTTGTTTCTTGGATGCCCATGAAATGGCTCCGGAACCCAAGTGAAAAAAATATCCTGACGTGCTCTTTCGGTCATCAACACTTCTTTCCCAATCACTGTCAGTGCAACCAACCAGCCTAAAATCACTTGTTGATGTGTACAAAATCCCATACTGTTTTGTCCCATTGACATACCTTAGAATCCTTTTTTCTACTTACCAATTTGTCTCCTTAGGTGTCTCCATGAACCTTGACACCAAACTTACTGCATACATTATATCCAACCTAGTGGTGGTGAAATACATCAAGCTATCTGATCCAAAATGGATTTTGGATAGACTCCGAAGTCTAAGTGTTCCTCACAGAGGAAAAATGAAAGTCCAAGGAAGTTCCTGGAACTAGCCCCATTGCAGAGATAGTCTCATTCTAAATCTACTGTAACTTGAATGGGAAAAAATGGACTTAGGATGTAGAAGTTATCGCTCAAAGAAGATGCCCTTTATTCCTTAGAAAAATAGGCAAAATCCTTTAAAAATGGCAAAAAAAAACCATTCAAAAGGGAAATCCCATCAGACCAAGGCAAAAGAGCATATTTAAGTGAAAACCCGAAGCCACCCCCAATCATCGATCCCCAACATATCGGTTCGGAGGAAGGCGCATGCGCATGATAAAAGAAAAATACCCAGGCCGATGTGACATTACGATTGTCAATCGATAGATCAGCATCAGTGAGGGTAGGGAACTTAAGGCAGGACCCTGCACCGAGCAATATCGTGATCGCCAATATCAACATATATATATATGTGTGTGTGTGTGTGTGTGTGTGTGTGTGTGTGTGTGTGTGTGTGTGTGTGTGTGTGTGTTGATGCGATGCGACCAGACCCAAAAGGGTTGTGAATACCACTGCATAACAATTTTAAGTCCAATATGAGCCATATTGTCGAGATTTTCAGTATTTTTAATGCATTTTTATAAATACAAAAGGAACTGCAGCACAGGGGCATTTTGACTTACGATGGCAATTTCAAGTGGACCCGATAGGATTCTAGGGTGGAGTTGATGATTTTTGAAAGAAAGAGTTTCTGCGGATTTTTCTTGTGTTTAGTGTATTTTCCTATGTAAGTCGAGAATGTTATTTTTAGGCTTTTCAAAGAAATGATGGTCCCTTCCGTTGCAAAATAGGTGGCCACCATCCTTGAAGGTGTTTAGCAATGATTTCTAATGCTCAAAAGGGGATTCAAGTGGACAAAGGTCGGGAGCCAGTGAGCCCGAGAAGGGGAAATGAACAGACAGCACCAATTGGCTTTAAAGCCACAGGCTGACACACACAGAAAGGGAGTGCTGAGATAGGAGCATAGAAAGTGAAGCCAAAGCAGGAAGCTAAGTCGGACCGGAGCAGAGAGAGCTCAATTGAATATGAAGAACGAGAACAATCAGCACAGGGAGAAAAAGCGAATGCGCAGAGAAGCCAAGGGAGTCACTTGGAGTTCAAGTGAAAACCTAGAGAGCTGTAAATTGCAGAGATCCAAAGAATCTAGAACCAAAGCCAAAGCCAAGAGCCAGAGCTAAGAGCTAGAGCCAAGAGCTAGAGTGAGAGCCGAGAGCCAGAAAGTTGAGAGCTTCAAGAGCCAGGGATAAAATGGTGTCTAAACCCATTGTTGTTGTGTAAAACCAATAGATTTGAGCTAGGGAGCTTGTAAAAGGACTTTACCATAATCCCAGAGAGCCTATTCGAGTTGACTAGAGCTCATCGAGACGTAGACTAAGAGTTTTGGGTGAACTCCAAATTAATATTCCTTTTCTATGTGTGTTTTATTGCTGCATTGTCTCTGCTGCTTTATTTATTGTTATATGTATTTTATATCAGTTTGAGCACATACACCTTCTGTTCAAGCACATATTTAATTCCGCATTGGTTAATCATAAATACTTGGGAGTATTTAAAGCTTTGGAAGTGGGAGAGGTTCTCGTAAGTTAGACAAGAAGCCCAAGTGCCCCATTTTCAAATCAGGTGGTACCAGAGCAGGGTTTGGTTAACTCCACCTTCAAGGAAGGTTATATCAGAATGCTTGATTGACAGAGCAAAGACTGCTTGTCTGAAAGGTGTTTGGGCAGTGCAGGATTGATTGTCTGATTGATGTATGCTTGTTTGCAGGCTTACTATTGTTTCAGTCTGAAGAGGTGAAAGGAAAGCTATTGATATCTCAGTCCAAGAAGGACAAATAGGAAGAAGGGCTGAAGGCATTCTTCTATCCCAAAGAACCTCAAGGCAATCCTTGGAGCACAAGAGGTTTGTTGCAAAAGGTTGCTGAATTAAGCTCTTTATTAATCTTGTTTGAAATTCTTTGTTCATTGGCATAATGACAACTTCCTCAAGTGTATCCTCAAATTCCTTCTCCATCACAAGTCTCTTTGATGGAGACATGAAGCAAGACTTGTTCATAATGATGGACAAGGTGAGAGAAATGTATGAGGATGGAAGAAAGAGCATCATACTTAGAGAGCAGTTGAATTCCATGAAGGAAGAGAAGCAGTTGCTTTCTGACAGACTGCAGGAAATGGAGAGGCAACTTCATATTGCAAATATGAACCTGAAGAGGATGCATGAGTTAGAGTCACAGATCTTTGTTGCCAAAGAAGCCTTGTTCAAGTATCAGCTTGAAGAAGAGGTAAACCATTCCAGATTGTCTTCAAATTCTTCTAAGAATGCTTATATTGGTTATTTTGAAAAATATACTAGAGGCATAGGTTCCAAGCTAATTTCCAAGATGGGCTAAGAAGGAAAGGGCTTGGGAAAGCATGCACAAGGTATTGTTGAACCAATAATGGTTGAGGAAAGGCCTAAGTATTGGGGTCTTGGCTATGGACAGTCTTATGGAGAGAGTTATGAATCTACCATGAAGCCCATTGAAACATCTCCAAGAAGGGGTTGCATTGCAGAGTGTGAACATTGTATTCAGGAGGAATGCAATAGCTTGAAGCATCACTTGCAGGATGAAAATGTTTAGAAGCACACAATTGAACCAGAGAGTTGTCGAAACTCTAACAGCCTTGAAGAGATTGATGGTGTTCCAAAGGGAGCCACTTCTTCATTTGCTTCACCTCCTCATGAAGGCAATAAAAGTGAAAGAGGAAAGTATAAATCTGGTTCTAATCATATTCCTTTGGATTTTGCAAAGCATGGTAAATTTTCACATAAGCATGAGAAAAGAATTGCATGTTCCTTTTTTGGTTTGGATAGCCATCATGTTTCTAGATGTTGGAAGAGAATGGCCACATACAAGAAACTTTTGAAGGAAAATAATCAAAGAGCCAAAGGTCCATTGGACAAGGCAAATCATGCTATCAAGAGGATGCACATGTGTTGCACTTACTTCCATAAGCAAGGGCATCTTGTTTAAAGGTGTTGGACTCTAAATCCAACAATGCTTCCACAAACACTGAAGAAAGTGGAAATGGAAGATGGCAGAAATGGAAATGAAGTTTCCATGGATGATGTGTTTCAGAATAATTCACATGTTGATGCTGATGTGCAGACAAAGGAAAAACCTTTGAACTGGATTAGTAACAAGTGGTTAGAGTTCTTTTCCAATTAAGGTTGCATGTATATTGATGCATCTATTTGCATTTCTTTTTTGATGAGATGCAAGTTGCAGGTTTCTACCAAGAAGGTGAATCGAAAAAGGTTGAGTAGGAGACTCACTTTATTGTTGCAACATTATATTTCATTTCAGCTTCGAAAGTACAGTGTGATTAAGCGAATGTTGAAGGATGGAATGCATGAACACAGGGATGTTGATGTTTTCCTTGTATTTGAACATGTATGTGTAATTAACTTGAAGGGCCAATTTCTTTAAACATGCATGTAATGTTGACTTGGAAGAAATTAACTCGGTCTCCAAAATGGAGATAATAATGAAGTGTTTCATCTTTTGAAAAAGGGTCCTAATGGTCCTTTTCTACATGCTTGACTTGAAGGGTCATTTGTTTTAAAGGCATGTTTTTTGGGCTTGTTGTCTAGTCCATCATTTGTATGCAGATGTAAGACATGGAGGCGTTCACAAGATTTGAAATCTGTTTCTTTTTTTGAAGCAGGAGTTTAGTCCATCTAGGTGTTGTATGTATGCCTGTTGTTGTTAACAGTTGTTGCTTGTCAAACAGGTACAAATAAGAATTTTGTGGAGCAGGTGTACTTCAGATTTCTTTGAGCCACCTTGGATCAATGATCAATGCAGAGAAGTTCAAACTACCTTCTGTGACCATCTAAGTAGCAGTTCTACAGGAAGGCAAAGAAGAAGGCATTTCTTCCCAAGAAGACCAACCCATCCAGAAGGGAAGGGGTCAAAAACTTTGGTTAAAGGCACTATGCAAGGAAAGTGTAGGGAGGCTGAAAGAAGAGGGTGAGTCACTCTCATTTACTATTTAGATCAGTATATCATTCTTTTGGAGACCAAAAGTTCTTTTAGTGGGAAGGCGTGATCCAAAATGGATTTTGGATAGAATCCTAAGTCTAAGTGTTCTTCACAGAGGAAAAATGAAATTCCAAGGAAGTTCCTGGAACTAGCCCCATTGCAGAGATCGTCTCATTTTGAATCTGCTACAACTTGAATGGGAAAAAATGGACTTAGGATGCAGAAGTTATCGCTCAAAGAAGATGCCCTTTGTTCCTTAGAAAAAGAGGCAAAACACTTTAAAAATGGCAAAAAAAACCCTTCAAAAGGGAAATCACATCAGACCAGGGCAAAAGAGTGGATTTAAGTGAAAAATGGAAGCCACCCCCGATCATCGATCCCTGACATATCGGGTCAGCAGAAGGCGCATGCACATGATAAAAGAAAAAGACCCAGGCCGATGCGACATTGTGATCGCCGATCGGTAGATCCACATCGTCGAGGGCAAGGGACTTAAGGCGGGACTCCTGGCCAAGTGATATCGTTATCGCCGATATCGGTGTCGGTGGATCGCATCAGCATGGGACATGCCATATGGATAGACCCTAGGCCCATGCGCTACGTGATTGCGATCAATCCAATCACAATATCACGTCAGAGTAATACGACAAAGTGAAGGCCATATATATAATATATATATATATATAATATTATATATATATATATATATCCGACGTGATGCAACTGGACCTGAAAGGGTTGTAAATACCACTGCATAATTATTTTAAGTCTGATATGAGCCATATTGCCAGGATTTTTAGTGTTTTTAATGCACTTTTATAAATACAAAGGGAACTGCGGCACAGGGGAATTGCGACTTGCGATGGTGATTTTAGATGGACCCGATAGGAGTCTAGGGCAGAGTTGATGATTTTTGAAATCCGAAAAAAAGAGTTTCTGTGGATTTTTCCCGTGTTCAGTGTATTTTCCTGTGTAAGCCAAGAACACTATTTTTGGGCTTTTCAATGCAACGATGGCCCCTTCCGTTGCAAAACAGGTGGCCATCATCCCTGAAGGCGTTTAGAAATGATTGCTAACACTCAAAAGGAGACTCAACCAGATAGAGGCTGGGAGCCAATGAGCCTGCGAAGGGAAAACGAAGAGACAACACCAGTTGGCTTTAAAGCCACAGACTAATAGAGACAGAAAAGGAGTACTGAGACAAGAGCACAGAAAGCAAAGCCAAAGCGGGAAGCTAAGGCGAACTAGAGCAGAGAGAGCTCAGTTGAGCAAGGAGAATGAGAACAAGCAGCGTAGGGAGCAAAAATGAATGCATAGAGCAGCCAAGGGAGACATTTGCAGTTCAAGTGAAAATCCTGAGCATTGTAAATAGCAGAGAGTCAAAGAAGCCAGAGCCAAGACCCAGAGCCCATAGCCAGAGCCAAAACCAAGAACTTCAAGAACTAGGGATAAAATGGTGTCTAAACCCATTGTTTCTATGTAAGACCAATGGAGTTGAGCCAGGGAGCTTGTAAAAAGAATTTACGATAATCCGAGAGAGCCTATTCGAGTGGACTAGATCTCATGGAGATGTAGCCCAAGATTTTTGGGTGAACTCCAAATTAATATGGTTGTTCTTTGTGTGTTTTATTTATTGTTATATGTATTTATATATCGGTTTGAGCACATTAAATTACAACACATAAACAATTTTAATAGACAACACTAGCATACACCTTATGTTCAAGCACATATTTAATTCTGCACTGGTTAATCATAAAGCCTTGGGAATATTTAAAGATTTGGAAGTAGGAGAGGTTCTTGTAAATTAGACAAGAAGCCTAAGTGCCCCATTTTCAGATCACTACCTATCATGCTTTTGTATAATGTCATATTGACATTGTTGTTGCAATATTCTTTGCTCAACGTCAACCCCTTGATAGTTGGTGTTGGTGTGGGTTTCCTATTCTGCATTTTAAACCTCTCTAAAATGTTTGTTGCATACATTGCTTGAGATATAAAAATGCCATATTCTATTTTCTTCACTTCTATGCCCAAAAAATATCTTAACAATCCCAACTTAGTCATTTCAAATTCACTCTTCATGACTTTTTTGAAATCAGTGATGAAGAAATCATCACTGCCTGTAAAAATTAAATCATCTACATATAAGACAACAATGAGAATCTTACCATTGCTCTCTTTGATGTAGAGAGTGGGTTCACCGCCACATTTGTCAAATCCATTGTCTAACAAGTAGGCATCTATATTGTTGTATGTTATGAAACCAACTCACAAAAATATAGAAAAGATAGATCAATGCCTTAGAATTTAGCCTCTTCAAGGGAGAAACTTCCTTTACATTACACAAATGAACAATTCTTGGATGATACAAATGACAAGATCTCCTTTCTTTATATAGGAGTCTAAGTGGTATAATATAATACAGTCGACATAACAATAATAATGTAAGGGCACAATAATAACAATAGTGGACTTCTATGGGGCACAATAATAATAATATGGGGACTACATGGGCACAACAATATAATAAGGGGGTTTTACTAATAACAATAAGGGGTTACACTAGTAGTATAGGGACCTAACATGCCCCTCTCCTTCAAAACGTGTTGTCCTCAACACTTGAGTAGTTATTGATGCTTCTATATAAAATTCTTGTCCTCCCATTTGGAATATTTAGCGGGTAAGTTCTTCCACTTGATGAGATACTCTGCAATTGATCAATTTTGTAGTTGTCCAATTCTTGTTTCTGTGACTGCACTAGGCTCCAATATGATTTTTCCTTCCTCATCAAGTTTTGGAAATATTGTTTTAACTGGGATCTTCTGCAACTTTTGAATGAGTGGCCACACTTCTTCATCCTTCTTCCATTCATCCCTTACTTTGTTTATCCAATTTGGTTGGATAATAGAAATAGCACAAAATAATGCTTCCACATCCTCATCCTTTCTTGAGAGTGCATCTGCAACAACATTTTGCTTCCCTTTTTTGTAGATGATTTCAAATTCATAACCCAACATATTTCTAATCCATTTTTTATGTTGTTGTAAAGATAATCCTTGTTCTAAAAAGTATTTAAGACTATCATGATCCATTTTTACCTTGAAGTGTCTTCCCATTAGGTAAGGTCATCATTCCTTAAGTGCATGTAGTATTGCCAACATTTCCTTCTCGTAAATAGCTTTCTTGAGATGTAGCCATAAAAATACCCAATCGCCTACATCAAAACATCTTTCATTGTGATGGTTATCTTCTCGTTGTTTCATTCAATTCTGCACCAATTTGCATTATCCTTTAAAAGTTGGAGAATTTGTTGTTGATGCTCGATGTGATCCTTCACTGCTTGAATCTTTTTCTTCTTGATATGTCCTTATATCTTGAGAGTTTTAGGAGTCGTAATTTCTTCCAATCCATTACAAGATATGGTTGGATTCATTTCTTGATGCTCAATGTGATATTTCACTTCTTGAACATTTTTCTTCTTGATATGTCCTTCTATCCCGATAGTTTGAGGAGTGATAATTACGACCAATCCATTACAAGATATGGTCGGATTGATTACTTCTTTCTCGATGTGACCTTTCACTTCTTGAACCTTTTTCTTCTTGATATGTCCTTATATCTTGTGAGTTTGAGGACTGGTAATTTTTGCCAATGCTTTACAAGATATGGTTAGATTCATTTCTTCTTTCTCTTGGGTTGGTTCGTGGTGTATATCCTCTTCTTTTCATGTTTCTTGATCCTTTTCTTCCTCCTCTTCATAATCTATGTAAAATAATTTCTTCTCATCACACTTATGACATTTAGTGTATTTTCTATCACAATTGTAACAAATCACTTTTTCCCTTTTTTCTTCCAATTGTTGTTGTGTAAACCTTGTAGGTTGTGGAAGGCTAGGAGAGAAAACACTTCCATAATTATAGTCATGAGTGGTTGGATTCCATGTTTCCATAATTTTGTTTTCAATTTTTCTTGCCAACCTGAATGCCTTCTCCAATGAATCAGGTTCCCAAAAATGAACCTCATGTTGAATTGTATCCTTTAAATTCCCTATGAGGACATCAATCCTTTGCTTATCTGGAATATAATTTACTCTTATATTCAATTTTTGAAAGTCCTCAATGTGCTCTGCCATTGAACTTTTTTGTTCAATATTTATCAATTGGTTAAAGAAGTGGTTACTCTTTGTATCCTCATAATGTGTTATCATTTCTTCCATGAAAATTGACCAAGTGACAAGTCCTTTACGAGAACAAAGCCCTTTATACCATAAAAATTGATTTGGTTCTAAATATAAAGATTCAATAGGTACCTTTTGTAATAGTTGAACCTCATGTAGATCAAAATATTGCTCCATCTGTAGTATCCAATTTACCGGATCCTTGCCATCAAGCTTCCTCATATCGCCTTTTCTTGATTTTAGGAACTTGATCTTGAAACAACTGTAACTTGGTAATTTTAGATCTCCAAGTTATGAAATTGTGTCCTACAATTGCCCTCTGAGTCCTTTTTTTAAACCTGCAAGTCTGATCAAAATTTGATTCTCAAAGAAAGAGTTATGTCCAATCTCCTAAGATGACCTAATTATATAATGTTTCAGTAGAGCGAACTTGTATAACAAGCCACGTGGAAACTTTAATTTGTTGCTCAGAGAGGAAGTTATGACGATTTCCCATGGTCACTTGTTTGGAATGTAATTCGGGAGTCTACAACAACTAGAACTTCCTCAAATTATATCTCTGAAATATATCGAGGAAAGATCTAAGATTCGAACCCGAGCTACACCAAGAATTTGGATCAAATGGGTTTTAATTTCATAGTTTGAACCTTTGTAGAAAAAATATTATAGTGAAAATTCCACGATGACCTATTTGAGATGCAATTATGGAGCTTGTAAAAACCCTAACTTCCTCAAATCATATCACCAAAAATATAGTGAGACAAGATCTCTAATTTGGACCCTAGGTTCAGACCGATCGCTTCTCAAATGGGGTTTTTTTTAGCTTCTGAAACTTCGCAGCAAAAACATTATAGCGAAAATTCCACGATGACCTGTTTGGAGCAACGAAACCATAGAATCCAAAGCTCTGATACCAAATGTTATGAAACCATCTTGATGAGTCTCATCATTGAGCAATTATATGGGCCTTAATTGGCCTTAATTCACCTCCTAGCTTAGTCAAACCAACTATTCTCACAACTTATTGCATACTTTTGATTATATTTTGCTTATGGGTTGAGTTAGAGTTCGATATTTTGGTTGATGGTCTAACGTGCATGTAATGCAAGAATAAAAGATAAAAGCAAGGGAAATCGAGGGATAAAAGGTAAAATCAAGGAACTATGGTAAAATACCTTGGTAAAAACTCAGACGGGACAAGGGAGAGGAATTACAAGAGGTAAATCCTCCTCATTTACTGCCCATCCATTCAAATATCCCTCCATCAGCTAAAAGTACACACAGCCAAATCAAAAGTACTAAAATACAGCCAAGTAAGTGGAAGTACAAGCAACCTCCCTACTAGAAGGCAGCTGAGCTAGTGAAAGTGAAAGGACAAGTTACCATTAAGTTGGGAGTTGTACCTCTCTAATTTTGAGGGAAGTCGTTGATACTTCAGATGTATAAATAGAGAGGCTTAGGACCTCAGTTTTTTTAGCCAGCCGGTCAATAGCTAGTCGGTCAGTTAGCAAGTATTCAGACTTTTTGTCTAGTTGCAGACTTGTAACAGTTTTGATGTAATAAAATTTTTGATTGATAATGAATATGAACTTTTGATTTGAGCCAACACTGAGTTAACTATGAGGGCTGAAGCTCTTGAGCTAGGGCCCGACCCTAGCAGCCAAAACTCCTCTTTCTTGTATAATATTCTAGCATAGATTCCTGCTTTCTATTCATTTACTGAAGTAGTTCATTTCCATTACAGCAGTAGAAAAGATGCTTGGTTTGATTGTTCATTTGGTTAAATAGATGCATTTTCATTATAGTGGTTCAACACAGATTTATGGCTTTCCTATTCATGTACTTAAGAAACTTCTTGTTTTCTGTTCATTTGCTTGAATAGTTGCAGTTTCACTACAATAGTGCAAAACAGATTAGTTGTGTGCAAGTTTGATTTATTTATGCTTTCAATTAGCCTAGAAGAAAAGAAAATATCCACATTTCTCATAGGTGTCTCGGCCTCACCTCCTCCCTCTGAGACCATGATGTGAGGAACAAACCCTACAACAACCCCAAAAACACAGGGTTTTGGTTTTCACAAGGAGTTTTTCGTTTAATGCAATCACGTGGTTCGTCATATCATTACTTGGTTCATTTTAGATTTCTTTGTCCATTTAATTGTCATCTTCCCCTTCACTCTCTTTCTGTCATCAAACCTCACTCACATTCCCATGTCATTCTCCTTCAGCACAAAATGCTTGAGCAGAAGCTGTTAAATTCATGTTTGAACGATTTTTGCTGGTAGATCGCTTTACACAGCAAAACTGACCAATCATAGCTCAAATTTCTTTTTGCGTTTGACTTTTCACCCTTCAAATCTCCACCGTCAATCTACCTTGTTAGATATGATTGTTATCGCACACCTACTCATCAACCAGCTCAGTCAAATCTCCATTATAGATCTGCCTTGCCAGATCTGATGACCATCGCAGAATAATGCATGGATTTTCGTCCAACCGTTAGCTAGATGAGGGCACACGAGGTGGGCGGTTTCCCCATGCTATGTTTCATTCGAGGAGGCTAATCGCGTGAAATTCTACAAAACTACTTACGGCTTTGAGGGCGCGTGATATACTGCTTACCGCCCTGTAAACCTACTCCCCCATTTTTGCATGTGCCTTTGAGCGCTCTCATCTCCGTTGTCGATCTGTCTCCCGATCTGACAGTTGTCACTTCACCTCATCACCAACTAGCTTGGCCAATCTTCACCATCCATCTGTCGACTGCGTCCACAATATAATCTCATCCATTCAACCTGTTAGTTAACCCTATTCACCCATCTACCCATGTACCCTCCTACGACCTGATCTCAGTCATTCATTCAACTTCCACCCGCCTGATCCAACAGTTCCCATGCAATGTTTCTCATTACGTCCTCTTTTCACCATTTTGATTTCCGACCATTCTTCTGCTTAGACACGGACCTAGCCTAGTTTCCATTATTTAACCCTTGATATAAGCTTTGATTTTTTTACTTATGCAACTTGGGTAATTAGCATTACATGATTGCTTTCTTCATTTCTATAGTAGAATAAATCTCCCCTAGACTAGGTTTGCTCTCCTTCCATCAAAATCAAGCTTCTTTTGACCCTATAGAAGTTTGGCTTGGAACCCTTGGGGTTTCTTTCTAGATGAGCAATGACAACAGGAAGTACCTTCACTTCTACTTTTGTATATAGCACAGTCACCTCCAAGTTTTATGAACCCCAAGTTGATAAGTAAAGCTGGTAGCCCTGGGAGTTGCAGCATTCTTGCTGCAATACCTAGGCTCATCACAACTCACAAAAAGATAGAAAAGATAGATCAACACCCTAGAATTCAGCCTCTTCGAGGGGGCAACCTCCTTTACATTAAACAAATGAATAATTCTTGGATGATACAAATGACAAGACCTCCTTTCTATATGTAGGATTCTAAGGGGTCGTAATATAATCAGAGCCGACATAAAAATAATAATGTAAGGGCACAATAATAACAATAGTGGGCTTCTATGAGGCACAATAATAACAATATGGGGACTACATGGGCACAATAATATAATAAGGGGATTGTACTAATAACAATAAAGGGTTACACTAGTAGTATAGGGACCTAACATTGTACCATGCATGTGATGCTTGCTTCAACCCATAAAGAGCTTTCCTCAACCGATACACTTTGTCTTCTTGGCCTTCTGCCTCATAACCAAGCGGTTGCACAACATACACTTCTTCTTTCAGCACCCCATTTAAGAATGTTGATTTTACGTCCATTTGATACACTTCTCATTTATGCTGTGGGGCAATCCCCACAACTTCATGCACTGTCTCCATCCTCCCGACTGGCACGAACATCTCTACATAATCTCTCCCATGTTGCTACTTGTATCCTTTGACAACTAGCCTTTCTTTATGCCTTTCAATCTTTCCCTCAATGTTTCTTTTGGTATTATAGACCCACTTCACTCCAATTACATGTTTTCCTTTCATAAGACTCACTAACTCCCATGTGTCATTCCTCTCTATTGCTTCTATTTCTTCCTCCATTACCACAGCCCATTTTTATTCTTTGACTGCATATTCAAAATGGATTGGGCCATCTATATGAAAAAATAATGCAAATAAGGAATTCAGGCCAATGTTTCTATCAACTTCTTCTTTCTCATAAATTTCATTTAAATTTCTGAATTTTGGTCTTCCTGTGCTTGCTGAAGATGGGCCTGACATGTCACTAGGTGTTGCACTTTGTGACGAGCTAAGAGAAGCACTTGCTTGGCTACGCGAAACTATCCTATTATTTGTTGATGGTGTTACTTGATGTCTGCTTTGTTGTGCTTGAATAGAGTAGTGGGAGTCACTGTTGAGGAATTACTTGTTGTTGTTAATTCCTCTATGTCCTCATGTGGTATACATGCTTTGACATTGACTGTCTTCTCTAAACTTCCATCCAGTGCTTTCTCTTCTATGAACTGCACATCTCTGCTGATTATGACTATCTTGGTTGATGGATTGTAGAGATTTTATGCCTTGGATTCATCAGTGTATACAAAAAATATACATTTCTCCCCCTTGTTGTCCAACTTCTTCCTCAACTCATCTGGGACATGTGTATAAGCCACAGATCCAAAAAATCTCATGTGAGTGACACTATGCTTTCTTCCACTCCATGCCTCTTCAGGAACTCTGTTCTTGATGCTTTTGGTTGGACACATATTCAAGATATATGCCACACAAGAGACAACTTCAGCCCAATAATCATTTGGCAAATTTTTTTCCTTCATCATACTCCTTTCCATTTACATAATGGTCCTATTCTTCCTTTCTGCCACATCATTTTGCTGAGGTGTATACCTTGTTGTAAATTGCTTGTGAATTCCATGCTCCCCACAAAAATGAAGGAAATCATTTGAGATGTATTCTCCACCTCTATCAATACTGAGGACTTTGATCCCAGGGACAAAAATCTCGTGGGTGTGATTTGTCTAGTGGATCCATCTAGGGTCCACAGTTATGCTTCATTTTTTTTTTCTCTTTGATAAGCATTCATGCATGCCATTGTAGGGAATCTAATATTATTGTATGGGAATGTATTATTTTATTCAATTAATAATATAAATAAGGGTCACACATTTCTTTTAGATCCCTTGTGTTCTGTGTTTTGGCTTCTCAAATTTTTAATTAGAACATTGAAATGTTCCAGATCTATTGATTATTTATCTATTTGGGATCTTACATCAATCCAGCATGATCAACTTTGCCACTTAACGACAAATTCTACCCTAAATCTGGAAGGGTACAAAATGGGGTTGCAGAGAAATCTACAAAAGACGTGTTGAAACTGTAATTTTGAGGACTTCAAGAGCTAATCGAGCATTAAATTAACCCTCGATGGAGTGATGTACGTGGTTAACCAACGACTTGATCGAGCCACTAAAAATCTAACCTGTCAATGCCCTTACAAACTTTTAACTCTCGATCGAGCAACAACTCTTAATCGAGTCATTAACTCAGGTTAGAAAATGGCTCGATCAAGAGTTTGTTTAAATGCTCGATCAAGCTATTCTTAAGCACCTCAATAGCTCGATTGAGTGCTTAAAATTTTCTCAGCTGAGCGCTTAAAATTTCTCGATCAAGAATCTGTTTTTTAGCAAAACGCACCATCATTTCGCCAAACATTGTAACCCAAATCCATGATTTGACCCATCAACAGGACTTGGACTTGCATGGAAACTCCTACCTACAATTTCTTGCCTTCTAATGAAATTCCTTTCATTTATTTCACTCACATCAGAGTTAACTCTCTCATTGTCGTAAGGGCATTGGAATGCTTCTAAAAATGCGTTAAAACCGAAATTGTTGTCATATTTGGTTATATAGACTCAAGAAATGCTTGAAAATTCATTTAATATTTCCATATTTCTCTATGTTGATCATCTCTTGAACAATGTTTAAATTTGAGTTGCTCATCTGTGTTACTATACAATTCAAGCACATCACAAACACTAGTAGAAAATGATGAAATTAGTGACTAGGTGACCAAAAATGTTAGTCACCACAATTATTTCAAGTGAATTACTACTAAATTTGAGCAATATTAAGTGACCAAACTAAAAATGACTAACGTAAATGACTAATTTAGTTTAAGGATATAATATATGACTAGATAATAAGTGACCAAACTAAAAGAGACTAACTAAAATGACTAATTTAGTCTAGGACTAAAATATATGACTATATAATAAGTGACAAAATTTATAATGATTAACGTTATTCGTATTTTTTCTTAAGAATTTTCTTTCAATTTTTTTATGCATTTCAAGTTATTTCCATTACTTTTGATTACGGTAATTAATATTGTGAGTTGTACGCTTAGTAAGTCGTCATGAGTATGATGGTTTTTGCTTTCTTTAGCTTCACAAATAGAAAACATAAACAACAACTACTTATGTTTTCTGACTTCCCTCATTCACTGGCAATGGCAACAATCCCATCTATTTTCCAAAAAACTGCGGGAAGAGATGGAAATCAAAAACCAAGGTGTGTGGAATGGAGTTAAAGTGGTTTCTATTGGCAACACATAGTTGATTGACCATGACTACAACAAGACATTGGGACTTTTGGGGGTTCCATTTTTAGTAAATTAGACCTCTATAGTTTTGCGCACATGGTGCCCAGGACCTCATAAGTTTGCATAATCCCTGGATGATAAATAAGATGATCCATGGAGTTCAGTAAAATATTGTTGTAATTTTGTTGCCAATATATAGGGCTATGTGTGGTCAATGGACCATAAACAAGAGTTTAAATGTGAATCGCGTAGATAAGCTTATGGTGGTTTCTCATGGACTTCGAATGGAATGTTCAATTAGTGTTCTCACTTTATTTCACTTGCACACCTCAACCCTGATTTGACTCTAGTATCAAATGTAACCCTATGAAACATGTCACTGGTGGTTTTATAAGTGTCGATTCTAGTTTTTTTATTGAGTTTTTGATATATATTTTTGTTCATATATAGCGAGAGAGAGAGAGAGAGAGAGAGAGAGAGAGAGAGAGAGAGAGAGAGAGAGAGAGAGAGAGAGAGAG
>APFE030824224.1:207854-230854 GCA_000404065.3 Pinus taeda | reverse complement strand
TATTTTATTATTTAAATTCTTTTTTTTTTTACTTAAATGTTCTACATATAATAATAGATGACACTTCTGTTAAAGTTTGTTGTATTGAATGATTTAACTAACAATATGGTTTAATTATATGCATATTTATTCAATCCAATAAAGCATTCTTATTTTTTTCCGCTATTGTCTATAACATTGTCTCATGGACTTTCAACTATTTTTCAATTTCAAAACACTTAATATCCACACTATTAACATGTCATGTATCCAATTCCAAAATATTATTGAAAATATTAAGAACACTCTACCAATGGAATAGATTTTAAAATACATTGAATGCATACAAATGTATTTATTAAAATAAAATATATTCAATGCATTAAATTTATTAAATGCATAAAAAGTACTAATAAAATGCTTAAAGATATATTCAATCGTTAAAATTTATTGATTAATTTAAGATTGATTTAATATTTATTGATTAAAATTTTTATTCAATAGCATACTAAATTGATTGATTAAAGAAATAAAATATATCAATTCAATAAAATATATTCAAATGCATATGAATTTATGTTATTGGTAAGAATAAAATCTATTCAATCCATAAAAAAAATATTCGATAATGCTTAAAATAATTATTTATTGCATAAAAAATAAAATAAACATCTGATTCAATGGCATAAAATTTAATTCTATTATCTAATATAATAAAAATATAATTCAATGCATACAAAAGTTTATTCATAAAATCTAAATGAATCCATAATGTAAATTTATAGTAGACTAGTACCAAATAAATTCCCAATTCAACAACATCATCTATTAAAAAACACATTTTATATCCAATTATAAAATCTACTTACAATAAAAATAATGTTAATTAAATATAATTTTATTTTTAGATTTTAAGATATTATATATAAAAATATTTTAATACAATTTTATGGGATATTAATTTATTTCAATTTCAAATCTATCCATTGGACATTTAAAGTGCCTAATAAACAACCATTATTTATATATATATATATATATTATAAATATATATATATATTGAATAAAAACAAAATCTATTTAATAAAATCTAGGGGGGCCATAAAACATAATGCATTAAATACATTGAATGTAATAAATCTAAAAATTGTATTCAATGAACCTAATTCTATTGCGATATAATGTATTTAGTCTATATAATATGTTGATGAATTCGAATCTATTGAACCCAACTATATTGCAATATAATGTGTTTAGTCCATATAATTTATTGATGAATTCAAATCTATTGAATGGATTGATATGAATTGATTACAAATTTGATTTTATTCAATTGATTGCAATCAATGTTTTGAATAGATTTGAATGCGTAGAATGAGTGTATTTCAATAGATTACAATAAAAGTTGTTCATTTAAATTTAAATAGATGTGGATAAATAAAAACAAAATAAAGGTCTATCATGTTAGATACACCCATCCATATAAAAAGTTATCTAGCAGAAAACTACCATCTCAAATTTCCAAAAATAATTGATTTGCTAATTTCTCTATTTAAATATTTAAAATGTCATTTTTTTATTATATTAATATTATTACAAAAGGAATATATATTCTATAAATAAACCTAAATTATAATTAAAATCTAAGATAGTTTATAAAAAATAAATTATTCTATTGAATTTGGGGAGTGAAATTAGTGGGAAAGAGGGATGGAAACTCATTCTGGGAGGTTAAATTTAAAATGAACTAAGTTGTCATATCATTAATGGTTTTAACAGTAACATTGTACAAAAGTCATCACTTAAAAATTAACACTAAGATGCTAGGCCAACTTATATTGTTCAACATTCAATCTATACAATATATTGATGCATTCAAATGTATTCAATACATTTATTGCAATCTATTGAAAGCATTTAACATCTATTGAATACATTAATTGCAAATTTGATTTCATCCAATTCACTGCAATCAAAGCTTTCAATAAATTTCAATGCAGAAATAAATTGCATATACATAATGCATTAGATTAATTAATTAAAATCTATTCAATGAATATAAATCTATTGATTAAAGTAAAATCTATTTTATGGGTTAAATTTATTCAATACATAAAATATATTCAATGAATAGAAGATATTTATTGATAATAATAAAATCTATCAGTGCATAAATAAATATTGAAAAAATGCTTAAAAACCTTATTCAATGCTTAAAAATCTATTATATTGCTAAAAATAAAATCTATTAAAAGCATAAAAAATTATTGATAAAAACTAATGAATCAAAATATATTATATAAACTTATTAGTAGATTATAGTCAATGAATAAATTTAGTTCAACACATAGCTATGAAAAACACATTTTATATAAAATTTATAGATCTACCTATAAAAATACATAAAAATTTTATATACAATTTATAAGATATAATTTATTTCAAATTTTGAATTATCCTATTGGACATATAAAGTTATCTAATAAATAACCCTTAAAAAAGAAATTCTAACAATCGAATAAAACTTAGCATGAAATTTGTGCAAGATAATAAGTGGCTTGTTCTGAGCATGTAAAGTTTTGCAGTTTTCTCTTTAATTTTTTTATTAATATGGATTATTTTACTGCTTGAGTATTCCTAATGGTTAAGACCATGTGTTTCTTACTAAGAGGTCACAGGTTTAAAACCTCAAGGGTAAAGTATTTATTCCTTAATAGACTTAGAAGTCAAATCATTGCCCTGCCTTGTCCCACAAACAAAGAGATCTTCGACACCAATTTTGATGCAAGGGAATCCAAACCCTTAATGAAAAAAATAAAATTAGACAAATAAGACACATGGACAACCACATGGACAACTAGGCCAACCTTGAACAAGATTTGGTTAATGAACTAATTTTAGTTAAAAAAAGTCCACTAAAATTGAATGTATGTGTAACAAGAATTTAAGAATTCATTAGGGAATCAAGAAGAAGGGAGAAGACAAGGAGAAAACCCTATGCATGTGAGAAAGGGAAAAATGTAGTTGCTGGAGAATTCTTGATTAAGGCTAAGATGCCTTAAATTGTAATTGAGCTTGTACATAATAAAAATGTGTTTTATGTGATCTTGTCTCTGTGTATGTTTTTACCTGAATTGTTTCCCAATGTTTTTTTCTGGAACCATGGTGTTATTATCAAATGGCCAGAGAGATTCATCTCATGCTGGTGATAGAAACAACAACAACTCCAATCCAATGGAGTAGAGATTCTACGCAAGAGTAAAGGCGAGCAATTGATATGGGAGTGATTCTGCAAAAATGTCTCCCCGAAGATTACATTCAGCTAAGAGGGTTCGCAGATCGAGCAACTTCTCGGTGGGTTGTGGTTCCAAAACGGAGGATGTTCCCAGGTTTCATCTGAGCCTGGATGATTTGGAAGGCAAACAAGGAAGTAGATTAAGAGTTAAATTACTTTCCGTTACAAAGAAAAAGGGCATGAGGAGAGCCGCCTCCAAATCATGTTAAAGCTTCGATATGTTCACCATGGAAAACGCCACAGAGAGAAAAAGTGATCAGAATTCCCTGGCAGGATAGGAGCTTGGGTGATACATATTGGGGGATAATCAAGAACTCATGGGTTTTTAAACAGTTGCTGAATTACGAGAATATTATGCGTGCAGGTTTGATTGAAGCAGGAATTACTGTAGATAAGATTCATGCGGTTGAAGTTGTTGGCTCGGGTTCTCATGTTCCTATGATATTAAAAAAAAATTGACTGAGACTCTTGGATAGTAGTGTTTATGGGTTTGTTGGGTTCAACCGTGGCTGGAGCATGGATTAGTGAAGTGTGGCTTTGGTGAGAAAAAGCGGCAGCGAAAACCCATGGAAGCAACAAGATCAAAGAACCCAAAAAGAAAGTGCATGTGTGGATGAAAAATGATGAAAATGTCATTATGCATTGTAACCTTGTTTGTTCTAGTGAGGGCCTTTAGCATTCCAAATAAGGCAAGTGAGATTAGAGTGTAGTTGCAGATAGGTGTTTTGGGCCCATAACCCATAGGCTTCAAGGTGATTTTATTAGGGAAATGGGATTTTGTCTCACCCCAAAATCTCATCCACATCAAACAGTATTAGAGTGAGAAAATATTTCCTGTGGAGAGGAGTTTTTGCATGCGAAGAAAGAAGAGGTATAGTTTGTTGAAGATTTGCAAGCTTGTAATTTTTTAAATTTATTTTGTGAAGGTGAGAAGATTGCAGCAAATCCAGAGTAGGAGTGCTCAATTGGTTCGAGACGAGAGAACCATGGATATGCTGAGAGGACTAAGCTCAGGAGAAAAGCTTGGTAGGGAATCTGGTAGCAGGGAGGACTTGCTATGGCAGAGGTTTGGTTGCAACTCACAGAAGGCAGTTCCACTGAAGAAGTGAAACAATGGGTAGAATTTTTAAGGAAACGGATATGACCAGGAGGTCATAAATTTTCTACCTTGGAAGTCTGATGCAGGGGCATCCGAACCCTTAATGAAAAAAAAATTAGAGAAAAAAGACATGTGGACAACCACATGGACAACCAGGCCAACGTTGAACAAGATTCGGTTAATGAACTAATTATAGTTTAAAAAAATAAGTTCAAACTAAATGTATGTGTAACAAGAATTTAAGAATTCATTACGAAATCAAGAAGAAGGGAGAAGATGAGGAGAAAACACTGTGTGTGTGAGAAAGGGAAAAATGCAGTTGCTAGAGAATTCTTGATTAAGGCTGAGATGCCTTAAATTGTAATTGAGTTTGTACATAATAAAAATGTGTTTTATGTGAACTTGCGTCTGTGTATTTTTATGCCTAAATTGTTTGCCAACATTTTGTTTTTTTTCTAGGACCATGGTGTTCTTATCAAATGGCTAGAGAGAATCATCTCATGTCGGTGACAGCAGCAACAACAACTCCAATCTAGCGGAGCAAAGATTCTACGCAAGAGTAAAGGCGAGCAGTCGATATGGGAGTGATTCTACAAAACTGTCTCACCAGAGATTACATTTGGCTGAGAGGGTTCATAGATCGAGTAGCTTTTTGGTGGGTTGTGGTTCCAGGAGGGAGGATGTTCCCAAGTTTCATCTGAGCCTCGACGATTTGGAAGGAAAAAGGGGTAGACGATTAAGAGTTACAGAGAAAGAGGACATGAGGAGAGCCACCTCCAAATTGTGTTAAAGCTTCGATATGTTCACCATGGACAATGCCACAGAGAGTGCAAGTGATCTGAATGCCCTAGCACGATAGCAGCTTGGGTGGTACATACTGGGGGATAATCAAGAACTCATGGGTCTTTAAACAGTTTTTGAATTACAAGAATATTGTGTGTGCAAGTTTGATTGAAGCAAGAATTATTGTAGATAAGATTCAAACGGTTTAAGTTGTTGGCTCAGGTTCTCGTGTTCCTGCAATATTAAAGAAATATTGACTGAGACTTTCTGATAGTAGTGCCTATAGGTTTGTTGGGTTCAACTACAGTTGGAGAGTAGATGGGCCAAGCGTAGCTTTGGTCAGAAAGAGCGGCAGCAAAACTCGTGTAAGCAACAGGACTAAAGAACCCAAAAATAAAGCACGTGTGTGGATGAAGAACGATAACAATTTCATCATGCATTGTCACCTAGTTTGTTCTGGCGAGGGCCTTTAGTATTCCAAATAAGGCAAGTGAGATCAGAGTGTAGTTGCAGATAGGCTTTTTGGGCCCATAACAGGCTTCAAGATGATTTTCTTGGGGAAATGGGATTTTGGCTCACCCGAAAATCTCGTCCTCATCAAATTTGATGACAGACAAAAAGTTATCTATCTATCTATCTATCTATATATATATAATATATATATATATATATATATATTAATTACAAACTTTGTTATTATAAAAACTTTCTATCCCAATATCTATAACAATGAAAATAATATAATTTCTTCACATCAATATTTGGCCTTGCTCGAGAACCATTACGTAAACATAATCTTTGCCAAGACAATCACAAACTATTATGTTTAAGTCCAACATTCTCTTAGGCAAGGATGATATTACTACAATAATCATAAAATTTACTATTATAATTGAGGAACACTTAATTTAAGTTAGATACTATATAATGAATAGTTATTAAGTATCATTGACAGTCAACCATTCTTACCTAACGCTGCAAGAAATTGATAAAGTCTTTATTAAATTGTTTTGAAAATCATAAAAATTAGGTTTCATATTAGCAACTAAGTTTCAAAGTTACAGGTGCGTCTAAATTTCAAAAATTACGCCCATTGCTGTGGCCTATTTCAAAATAGGGTTCTAGATGTGTTTTCAAGGTGTTACCATTTCATTTTATAAGGGTTTTCACCACATACATTTCATTTTGGAAATGGTTTTTCCATTATTGGTGTTTCAATTTTACTGATACAAAGTCACTGCCATAATAAAAACATACTGATGTCTCTAATGAAAATGGGTTAATGATGTGTCGATCAAAATAGGTTATCATACCCAATGAAACACAATTTATTTATAACAAAATTTAATTGAAAAAATTGTTTACATAGTGAAAAGAACTTTCAGTTGAATTCTTACATTGAGGTTTGTTTGGTTTTGTTTATTAGAGTTAATAAAAATTAGGTGGATAGGCTCCCCCTATTCTCCATGTTGTGTTTGATAGATGTTTGTGTTAGATACCTTTGCATGCATCTCCCTTTTTTATTTGTTAGCTGCACCTACAGTGTGCTTGGAGAAATAAATAAATGGTAGGATTTCAGTAACTGAGCCTAATCACAATGATTTTAAATTTTACATTTAAATATATCAATAAGGTTTTAGAATTCTAGAAGGATGATGTAACATACCTTGATAGCTTTACATGAAAATGTAGGGAGTTAGAAAATTTTTACACAAATTACCCACCAGTAATTGCCTAAACCACTATTCCACATTCCTCATTAACCATTAAATGGATTTTTCATCAACACATAAAATAACTTTAGTAGAGGAATATTAAGTTTCATAACCATTAACCACCATTGTTGTAGTATATTAACATAAACTGTATGATGTAATATCGCATGCACTTCACGATTCCCTTAACCACATTAATTAATCAGATACTTGGCATTATCAACATTGCATTCTGAAAGGAATCACATCATCAAACTGACATAATAAGCAATCACATCATTGAACATAGATATACCCTGGTAACCCCGTAGGGTAAAAACTATCAAACATTTAGTTTTATTATTAAATGATCCAGAGGGTGTTCATCCCACACAATGGCTTATAAGGGATTCCACCCCTTATCCATTTTTATCAAAGACTACAATGAAATATAAATAAAATACCACATACCTAGCTAAAACCTATTACAATGATCATGAAACCATTTACCCACAAACAACCATTCTTTATATTCTTGTGGAATGATTGTTCTATCAGTGGACCATCCTACACCTCACACTCATTCCATCAGTGGACCATCCTACAACTTGCACTCATCTGCATGGACCCTTAATTCTTTACCTAGCGCCATGTTAAACATAATCTATCCTTCGCACAAGTCATTATCCTTTCTTGTCATTATTGTCATCAATAGGTTTTGGCAACATGATTAAATGGAGTATTAATCAATCAACAATTGGTCTTTAAAAGCATTCCTTTAACATCCATTCATGTGCCTACATGAGATGTAAATAAAATATCACAACATGCTTCTTCTAACAACAATGTACATGTTTAAACTGATAATTATCAAGCATGTCAAAATAATCACCATGTTACTATGATCATTCTTGCACCAGCACATGTTCATATCCAAAGGAAACCACTGCAACCATTCATTTCATTTAAAGGATACTAGCAACTTATTTTTACTTTTCATGCATGTAATTAGATAAAATCTTATTCAAGGAACGCTAACCCCTTACCTTTTCTTTCTACATGTAACTAATTATTATTGCCAATACAATAGATATTATAAAAATTCTTGCCCCCTTCTAAGGGAAGGCTAACATGATAGATATCATCATCATGCAAGCAAATGCAAGTCCCATTTCGAAAAGCATATTTCCCAAGATAGAGTTATTTACAAAATCTATTGTATGCACAAATACATGCATTTCTCTAAAATATAACTATTGTGTTATTCATTATTTCTTGCATGAGGATATATGTATCTTACAAAGGAAAGCTAGTGCATTTATTGCAAGTAATTACTTGTTTTACTTTCCAAGAACTAACATAATGCTTAATATTTTATACACACAAGTCCATGTTTCTCTTTAAAATATCTAAAACAATAGCTCAACAATCCATGTTTTTTTTTTTTCACCATCCATGAAAATATTTCACAATTACGCTCTTTAATCTATATTCCGTTTGTAGAAAATAACTTGGATTTGTTATTATTTCATACACGAAATTTATTTTAAGAAAATAGCAAGCATCCTATCTTTTCTTGCATAAAAGGAAATGCAATGTTATATATAGACAAGCAAGATTGATTATCTTTTAATGATGCAATTATATAATAACAATCTTTAGCTATATGTAGCAATATATTTTTTTTTTAACTAAGAAAAACATATAATAACAATCTTCATTTACGTGTAGTAATATATTTTCTTTACCAAGTAAAATATATAATAACAATCTTTAATATATTTTCTTTACCAAGAAAAATATATAATCACAATGTTTATCTACGTGGATTAATATATTTTCTTCACCAAGAAATTATGTAATCACAATCTTTATGTACATGCCATTTACATGTAGTAATATATTTTCTTTACCAAGGAAAATATATAATAACAATCTTAAATATATTTTCTTTACCAAGAAAATATATAATCACAATGTTTATCTACGTGGATTAATATATTTTCTTCACCAAGAAAATATATAATCACAATCTTTATGTACATGCTGTAATATATTTTCTCTACCAAGAAAAATATATAATAACAATCTTCATCTACATGAAGTAACATATTTTCTTTACCAAAAAAAATATATGATCACAATCTTTATCTACATGTAGTAATATATTTTCTTTACCAAGGAAAATATATGATCACAATCTTTATCTACATGTAATAATATATTTTCTTTACATATGATCACAATCTTTATCTACATCTAGTAATATATTTTTTTTTACCAAGAAAAATATAAATAACAATCTTTACAAAGAAAAATATATGATCACAATCCTTAAATAACAATATTTACAAAGAAAAATGTATGTTCAAAATCTTTATATACATGCAGTGATATATTTTCTTTACCAAGAAAATTTATCTCATTTAGTGTCATTTGTATGAATTAAACACATATTCAACATAAATTTCTGAACACATAAATTTATGAATCTTTTCAAAATAAATACTAAATACTCTTTAATGTCATTTGCATGCATTAAACCTATATTCAACTTAAATTTCTGAACAGAGAAATTTATGAGTATTTTCAAAATTCATACTAACTACTCTTTAAGTATTAATATTTAAGAATTAGCATTATGTGAGTGGATTTCTTCAAGAAAACATGGACTTAGAAGGATATTTCAATTTTCTTTTAATGAAATTAGCAAAAATATACTTACCATTTCTTGGCATACTACATCATTCGCTCTATTTGCGACATCCATTGCTAGTGTACATGGTTGCATTACATGGAGTTTTCCTTCGGATGGCATCCAACCAGTATGATACTGTCATCTCTGAGGTGATCTTTTCCATTATCCCCCATGTCCAACACAATATGAACATTGAATAAAATCTTCACCTCTCTGATTCTAATCATAACCACATCACTGAGTTTGCATTCCCTCACTGTTCCATGGTAACTGCCCCTAAGGAATACAGACTTGGTTGTAGTAGAGTGTAAACCCAAAACAACCAAGCTACATCTTGTAATGTTTGGAACGATTCTTGAGCCCCGGAATGCCTTCGTTTTCTTGTCTTTTAGTTGCATGAATTCTTTTACAATTAGTTTTGGAACTAATTCCCTGACTCATAATGAGTTCAAGTAAATTACAATTACTTTTTTTAACTAATTCTTGATTTTCCATTTTAGAAGTAAATATTATTACTTTTGTAGGATATTGATACCACCCCCCTTAAATAAAACATCACTCTTGGTGTTCATCTCTCATTGTAACTTTATCTTTTACTCCTGATATAACAATTTGAACCACACAAAAGGGGATCCTTCTTTAAAATGAAATATTTCATTCTAGTAAATGCCAATAAACAACAATAGTAATGTTATAACATAAGAAAAATCAATAGTCATAAGCATTTACAACTACAAAAATATGCAAGTTCTAATTTCCATCACTTGGGCCTGATTCAAATTCATAATATACAAAAACAAATCTCTATATTAGATTACTATTACTTGCCAATTACTCTTGAAAATAATGATCACTTTCACGTAGGCCCTTTAATAGTGATTGGGCAACCCATCAACATGCCATGGCAAGTAACCTATAATGTATGACTAACAAATTCAATCACATTAGTCACAAAATTTTAATCAAATGAAATAATTTTAACTACCAACCAATTATGTAATTTCAAGTGATATTTAAATCAAAATAATTTTAGAAGTACTTAGAGAGCACTAACACTCTAATAATCAAAATGATAAGTCACTGCACCACATGCAGATTGTCTTAGCTCCCGCTCAAGACATCCACAGAAGTACTTCTAAAAGTACCCAAAGAGCACCTAAAGTTTTAATCATCAAAATAGTCAATAACTACACCAAGTGGAAATTTTCTTAGCCCCTACTAAGATGTTCACAAGATTGGTAATACAATAAAGAAACTAAAATTCCAATAACTCTTTATTGAACACTAAGCTCCTTTCGTGTTAAGATGTGCATAACATATTTTAAACAATTATATATAAAATCCATTTTCTACACAACACATAACTAATTAATTAATTTTTCCTCCTACAAGAGCCATAGTGGCAAATGAATGCTCCTCCCAACCCATGAGAACTAGTTTCCACAACCAGATCAAGTCATTTTCACATCCAGACAATTCTTTGGTAGGGACCATACCAGATCTAGTATGGAATTCCACTGGCCAACCAACTCAATAATTCCAATGACCACATAGGGTCCAATATAGAATTCCTCTTAGCAACATTTTTCCTATTCTTCTAACAACGTCCCATCTATGAGGAATTTTGGGCCTCCTCCAACAAGCTCCAAATCAATAGAGTTGCCTCAGGATTTTTACCCTCTTCACCATCTTGGCCAACTCTTTTCCCTTAATGAGATAATTTATCTCTAGGGAGAGGAAATACGGGTAGGCAAGTGCCATCAACCCCTCTGGGTAGGCAACCCATCAAGCCAAGGCCTTCTAGCATTTCACAACTATCTCACATGTTAAAATTTTCTTTTAGCACTCTTTCCCACAAAAATTTACATAATGAACCATATGAACATTATCATTAAAAAAAACATTCATGTACACCATGCATTTATATTTGACTGTCAAGATGGGTCCACAATAAGTAGATTGATAGGAAACATAATTGACAATTATGCATATCATATAACACTATACCTTCACAATCACGATTGTAATTCACATTGCAATGTTTTACCTTGACATGTTTTCTTGTTGCCATTAAGCTGCCACTACCTAATCCCATTAGCAATGTTAGTCATAAATATGCATCATTTGACAAGTATTCACTTTCCAAATAATTTTAGTTTCATGCATACAATACTGTCATCCATAAAGTATATGCAAATATTCATTAACGTGTAAATGTTAATAACAATTAGGGTAACAATCCAAAAATTTCAAATTTCCCACAGTGTATTGTTATCAATAGACTGATACATGAAGTAACTACCATAATCACTTGTTTCGAAATTGAAATAATCTTGAATCAAATCCAATTCAATAATTTAAGTTTTCTTACTTAGTCACGCAACACTAAGCAATCACTGCTACCAACCATCTTAATGCAGCCAAAACATAATCAACAATTAGTTATTAAAATCAAGTCTCACTACTTGACTCACTGCTTATTTTCAGTATCTATAGGGGTTCTTCCAATGTCCTTTTAAAACACTCTATCATCTTATTCAAGGATGTTCCCCATATTTACATTTATGCATTCAATCATTAAAAGTAGTGCATTGTAACTTATGTCATTTTTATCAAATATAGCATTAATATTTCCATATTTGAAAAAGTTGGTAGTTAATTGTCACTTTCCTTAGTGAGTGTTCAAGATTCTTCATAAGTGTCACAAAGGTTTTGTTGTCTTTTATCTTCATTAGGAGTCAAATGTCATGAACATAGTTTTGCAACAAACTTTATTACTTACTACTCATTGCAGTTATAAACATGAATCACACATATCATGTCAAAAGCAGTCTATTGCATCTATCAATATGTTGGTGGTTGGACTGATACCTTTAGCTGTGATACTACTTGTAACGTTCCCCATTAACCCCACATGAATATGTAGGGAGTTAGAAATTTTTTACACAAATTACCCACCGGTAATTGTATAAGCCACTATTCCACACTCCTCATTAACCATTAAGTAGCTTGTTCATCAATACATAAAGTAACTTTAGTAGAGGAATAATAAGTTTTGTAACCATTAACCATCATTCTTGTAGTATATTAACATAAACTGTATTATGTAATATTGCATCCATTTCATGATTCCCTTCACCAAATTAATTAATCACATATTTGGCATTATCAACATTGCATTATGAAAGGAATCACATCATCAAACTGACATAATAAGAAATTACATCATTGAACCCTGATATACTATGAAAACCTCGTAGGGTGAAAATGAGCGAATGTTTGATTTTATTATTAAATGCTTAAGAGAGTGTTCACCCCTGAATCAATGGCTTAAATGGGAGTCCATCCCTTATCCACTGTTATAAAAGATTACAATGAAATATTATTAAAATACCACATACATAGATAAAAGCTATTACAATGATCATGAAAACATTTACCCATAAATGACCACTCTCTATATGCTTGTGGAATGATTGTCCATCATGGGACCATCCTGTAGCTCACACTCATTCCATCAGTGGACCATCCAGCAGCTCAAACTCATCTACATGGACCCTTAATTCTTTACTTTCCGCCATGTTAAACATAATCTATCCTTCGCACAAGTCACCATCCTTTCCTATCATTCTTGTCATCCATAGGCTTTGGCAACGTGATTGGATAGACTAATAATCAATAACAATCTTAATCTACATGTAGTAATATAATTTCTTTACCAAGGAAAATATATAATAACAATTTTTAATATATTTTCTTTACCAAGAAAAATATATCATCACAATGTTTATCTACATGGAGTAATATATTTTCTTCACCAAGAAAATATATAATCACAATCATTATGTACATGCAGTAATATATTATCTCTACCAAGAAAAATATATAATAACAATATTCATCTATATGAAGTAATATATTTTCTTTACCAATTATATGATCACAATGTTTATCTACATGTAGTGTTATATTTTCTTTACCAAGAAAAATATATAATCCCAAACTTTATATATTTTCTTTACGCAGTAATATATATTTCTTTAACAAGAAAAATATATGATCACAATATTTGTCTACATGCATTAATATATATTTTTTTACCAAGAAAAATATATGATCACAATCTTTAAATAACAATCTTTACGAAGAAAAATATATATTTACAACCTTTATCTACATGCATTGATATATTTTCTTTACCAAGAAAATCTTCTTCAAGTCCTCCCTCCATATCTCATCTTTTCCTTTTAAGTTGTAGGTGGAAACTCTAGTTTTCATATTCTCAGAATAGTCATGTATTCTAAAAAAATTATTCATTCCTAACAACCAAGCTTATGCGCCCTTTGCTTTCTTCATATCCCCATCAAATGTGGGTGGCTTAGCCTTCTTAAATTCTTCAGGAATGTGATCATTTTTTTTCTCCCTGAATGATAGTGTCATTTGTGTGCATTAAATACATATTCAACTTAAATTCCTGAAGACATAAATTTATGAATCTTTTCAAAATAAATACTAACTACTCATTAATGTCATTTGTGTGCATTAAACACATAGTCAACTTAAATTTCTAAACACAAAAATTTATGAATCTTTTCAAAATTCATACTAACTACTCTTTAAGTATTAGAATTTAAGCATTAGCATTATGTGAGTGGATTTCTTCAAGACAACGTGGACTTAGAAGGATATTTCAATTTTTCTTTAATGAAATTAACAAAAATATACTTACCATTTATTGGCATAGCATCATTCACTCTCTTTGGGTGACATCCGTTGCCAGTGTACATAGTTGCATTGCATGGAGTTTTCCTTCGAATGACATCCAACCAATATGCTCCTACCATCTCTGAGGCGATCTTTTCCATTATCCCCCATGTCCAACACAATATGAACATTGAATAAAATCTTCACCTCTGCGATTCTAATCATAACCATGTCACTGAGTTTGCACTCCCTCACTGTTCCATGGTAGCTGCCCCTAAGGAATACGGACTTGGTTGCAGTAGAGTATAAATTCAAAACAACCAAGCTGCATCTTGTAATGTTTGGAATGATTCTTGAAATGATTCTTGAGCCCCAGAATGCCTTCTTTTTCTTCTCTTTTAGTTGCACTATTTCTTTTACAATTAGTTTTGGAACTAATTCACTAACTCATAACTGGTTGGAGTAAATTATAATTACTTTTCTAACTAATTCTTGATTTTCCATTTTAGAAGTAAATATTATTACTTTCCTGGGATATTACTGATGATAAATTATTTGGAACCCATAGTCATAAGCCCCAATCACGCAGATGAATGTTGTTAAAGTACTCACTTATACCTAACAAACCACAACAATGGGTTCAGACGGAGGACTGTCGTTGCAAAGAGAATATAATATTTTCTTCTTTAATGATTATACTCGGATTCTGTAAATATCTTGGCTTAATCTTTTGGTTCATTCAACCAATTTTTTTAGTCTTTTTTAAGTATAAAAAATAACAGATCGTGTTATTTGAAATATTTGAGAAACTATAAAACAAATCTTGAAATACTTTCTTCTCAAAATAAGAGTGCATCTTTCCTTAACTTAGATCAGCATGAAGGATTTCATTTTCTCTTTGGATCGCGCCATGTCAAAGCATCTATTTTGTGCCATAGTAACCCAGAAGACCATCAAGGCCCAGAAAATAGTTTGGAGCTAATAGAAACTTGGGCCTTCCAAAACATTATGCGTAAGAGATCACTTTCTTAACGATGAATAACATTATCCAGAAAATAGGCTATGTAACTTACGCAAATTAGGGTGAATGACCGGGCTTATTAGTCCCTGCGTGGTACTAATAGCGATCGATAGAGCATTGACTGCGTATTAATATTTTGTTTGACCAAAAATATTTATGTGCATCACAATTTTAACCAAAGTTTTAATATTAGAAAATAATATAAAATTTATTATATAATTTCTGATTGGACAACAAAGTTGAGGCTCTTATTGCCGGCTTCACAGTTTTCAAGACATTCATGTTTGGGTAAAAGTAAGATATCCAAAGTTTTCAGATATGCGAAGTTTTTGTTATCCAAAGTTTGGTCATATTGCCGACCTGAACATTTTATCAAGTTTTTAGATATGGAAAGTTTTTGTTATCCAAAGTGTGGTTAGTTGACATCACATCGCTTCGTGGTGGCAAGATAACAGCCCATCGCGTCGTGGAAACATGCATGCACCTGTGTTCGCTGAGCCCGTGCCTATTTTAAAATACAGTTCTCTCCTCCTCGGCTCCATTACCTTAGGGAAAAGCTCTTGTAATTTTTTGCTGGAGTCCAGAAGTAACCCTCTCGCCCATGGAAGAGAAGAACCGAGGCAGCCTCTCAATTGGGCTCCGATTCGGTTGCGAGACAACGCTAGTGTAGTGGTGCAGAGAGGATCTTTACAATGACATTGATGAGGATCTGTTCAAGTTGTCGAGGAACCAAGAATTGGAAAACACAACCCTTGAGAGAAATTTATGGAGGCTGTTGCGAGATACAAGATGACATTCAATGGAGCCAGCACGGGTCAGGTTATTGCTGCTGCCAAAGCTTCCAATGCTCACAATTTCATCAGTCAACTACCAGATGGTTATGACACGCAGGTAAAATTTATATTTTCTTTCTCATCTTCCATTTCTGGAGGGTACAATCGATTTGAATTTCCTTTCATTTGGGTAATACAGGTGGGTGAGCGCGGAGTCCAGACGTCCGGAGGGCAAAAGCAACGTATAGCTATTGCAAGAGTTATGCTCAAGGATCCTCGTCTACTTCTTCTACATGAGGCCACGAGTGCTCTAGATGCACAGTCAGAGAAGATTGTTCAGGATTCTCTAGAGAAAGCTTCAGTCGGATGCACAACAATTATAGTCTTCCATCGCCTCTCCACAATCTGCAACGCGGACATGATTGCGGTGGTTCAAAATGGTCATGTGATCGAGACAGGTACGCATGAAGATCTGATCTATAAACCCCACGGAGCATATGCTACTTTGGGTCAGCTGCAACAGGCCACGACAGATAAGTAACATGAGCGATTCAAAGGCTCCACTGTGCTAGACCGGTCTTTGAGAGAAAGGAGCTCTAGCATCTATAGTAGATCGAGTTCAAACATGTCTGCATTAGTCTAGCGAGAACTGATAGTTGAACAGAAGCCTCCTTCCGCCCCTTCATTTCGTCGACTGCTTCTTTTAAATACTCTGGAATGGAAGCATGCTCTATTAGGCTGTGCAGGAGCCTTAGCTTTTGGAGCAGTTCAACCTGTGTATTCCTTTTTCCTTGGGGAAGTTACATCTGTATTTTTTCTTCAAGACCATCACCAAATCAAATCCAAAATCAAAGTATACTCCTACATTTTTGTGGCCTTGGTAGTAATAGCATTCTTAGTGAACGTGCTGCAGCATTACAATTTTGTAGCTATGGGGGAATATCTTACAAAAAGAATTCGAGAGTAGATGCTCTCCAAGATCTTTACATTCGAGGTTGGGTGGTTCGACAAGGACGAGAATTTTAGCCGAACTCTTTGCTCCAGACTCGCAATAGAGGCTAATGTGGCAAGTACCTGACCTAAATGCTTTAATATTTATAATAATGTTAGGATTTGTGTCAGTCTTCTGATAATTAGAATGTTCTATTCTGATAATTAGAATGTTCTATTTGTATTATGGGTGAGGTTCCTGGTTGGAGATCGTATATCGTTACTTGTACAAACTTTTTCCACCCTGATAGTAGCCTTCACGATGGCTTTGATTTTATCATGGCGCCTTGCACTTGTAATAATTGGAAAACAAGACTCTTGAGAAATTTATGGAGACTTCTGCGAGATATGACATTTATCTAGACCCTACAAATTCAAAATTTTCGAAACTTCCATCTCTATTTTTTGTTTTGGCTAGCTTTTGTTATTTTTTTTTACCCTCCCATTTCCGCTAAAATGAATAGTTGAACTAGATGAGTGATAGAATCGCAGGCCATGAACATGCATTAATGAAGGGAAAAATTACGAAATTCCTCTACGCACTGCCTTCTCTAATTCTAGGCTACACAAGCGACTTCAACTAGCTGAGTGATAGAATCGCGGGCTATGAACATGCATTAATGAAGGGAAAAATTACGAAATTCCTCCACCCACTGCCTTCTCTAATTCTAGGCTACACAAGCAGCTTCCACAGAGGTGATTTATCAATAAATTCTGGTAGCACTGCAGTAGGTTAGCATTGTAGCAATTTGATTAAGTGTGATTTGCTAGTGATTGATATTCCTCTGCTTTTTTATAGATATATATAAATTGGTGTTACAAATTCTGGCAGCACTGCAACAGGTTAAAATCGTAACAATTTGATTAAGTGTGATTTTCTACTTATTGATATTCCTCTTCTTTTATATAAATATATACAAATCGGTGTAACAAATTCTGGCAGCACTACAGCAGGTTAACATTGTACCAATTTGATTAAGTATGATCTGTTAGTGATTGATATTCCTCTGCTTTTTTATAAACATAAATAAATTGGTGTAACAAATTCTGACATATCTCTGGAATCGGATATGATGTCTGACTCATTCTCCTGAATCGGTTGAGGTGGCATTGCAAGCCCCAATAAGCCCTCTCCACTATATATACAACATCCCTAAATTGTACTCTTCACCTCCTTCCAATTTTTATACTCTCTCAGTCCTCTGTTGCTCGAACCAGAGTTGTGGTATGGTTAAAATTTTGTCTCCATAAGCTTGTCTTTATATTGATTGCAGCTTGATTTGTGTATTCTCAAAGTATGGCTACACCAAACGATATGCTGAGACCAAATAGATATATTGATTTCCTTGTAGGTTCTTTCAGCGATTCAATCAGATTTTAAGCACACTTAATTCAATTGAAGATGACAATCATCGTTCAAGGTCATCACCTCATATTGAAATGTAATGAATTTTTATTCCCTTGTCATATTCTTAGTTTTGTAATGTAATCTCTAAAAATTTTCGTCTGATAAGATGATTTTATTTTATGTTTTAAATAAATGCTTTTGCAAATCCCCTCCTAGAAGGAAATGATAACAACAAAACCCAAACAGGCCATTCACAATCCCACATTCTTCAGTTGGATGGGGGTTTTGTCACACCATACAGCAATGCCTTTGGTCATGCTTTCAGGTATTGAAACCTTACAGAGCACTTCACCAGGTAGATCGTCGCATGAAAAATTATGTGAAAAACTAATGGTTGAGCCCTAAAAGAAACTATGAAAGCAAAAGCGAGAGGCGGGCTGGTGTGCAAGAGTTTTATAGACTTAATCACATCAACCAGACATACGATTACGTAAGTTCTATACTCTCATTGCTAATGTCTCCCTTAATTATAAGTTTTCTCGTAACATTTTCCTCCAAGGGTACATTGCTAGTGTCTCCCTTGATTATAAGTATTCTCGTAATGCAGATAAGAACCAAGTTGCTACAGACTTTGCTGGTTGAAAATATACCCATGAAAAAAATATGCCCATTTTCAATTGTGAGCTTAAGCCGATGGCAGATTCCTTGAATATTTCAGGACATGGGCGACCTAGTTCATGTCTTTAGAATCCCAGAGAATTCTGGGAGTCCATAATCTACAATTTACAAAAGGATACTCTTTAATTCCATGAGTATGGATGTTTTCTCAGATCTTTAATTATCAAACTCAAATTGCTGAATAGTTGGTATTTTATCTCATAAATAAAAGTGTTTTATATATCAATTTGATGATTGTTTTAATAATAATTTTAAGATTAAATTATTATTACTACACTACAAATCTCTTTTTTAGTAATTCTGTAATCAATTTGAGAGACAAAGAACTAGAAAAATCATCTATGCTGAATAGAGTTTGAGGCACAATATCTGGACTGCATCAAAATTGTGTTACCATGGATGCACTCACTTGTAATAAGAGTTTGGTTATCCGCATTCGTGTATTATTTTGTGTGTGGTTGTAGGCATTAAGTAAGCGCGAACATTATGGTAAGTTTGACAAAACTGTCATGAGCATCTGGGAATGCTGTGAACTATTAAACGAGTTCGTAGATGAGAGTGACCCTGACCTCGATGAACCTCAAATAGAACAACTCCTACAAACAACAGAGGCTATTCGTAAAGATTACCCAAATGAAGATTGGCTTCATTTGACTGGCCTCATCCATGGTATGAGTTGCACCCCATCTATCTCTTTGAATACTAACTTGTGCAGCAAACCAACTGAGATTAGTTCAACAATAATATATTTCAGTATATGTCATAGGATTATACTTCTAGTTGACTTGTGATTGAGTTATAAATGAAAATGTGATTGATAAAATGCATGCAGATCTCGGCAAGGTACTACTTCATCCTAACTTTGGAGGGGAGCCTCAATGGGTAGTTGTAGGTGAGAGCTCAGTGAACATTACCCACTGTAAAATGAAATGGAATGTATTCATCATTTACATCTCTCATGCTTTTAGCTTCCTAAAGAGTCTTGAATGATATTTTAGTTATAATTCATAGATGCTGGATTGTTTTGGGCAATGGACTGGATTGGTTGTTAATCATCTCTAATAAAAAAAACTTTCATATTTGAATTTATACAGGTGACACTTTTCCTTTGGGATTCCCTTTGAGTGAAGCCATTGTTCACCACAAGGTAATGTATATCTAGCTTCTCTGTTCATTTTGAAACTTGGTATTTTTCTTAAAACTTTGTTCTTGGTCCATTGCAAATTTCTTGTAATATACCAATGATTACAATTTGGTATTTTTCTGAAAACTTTGTTCTTGGTCCATTGTAGATTTATTGTAATATACCAATGATTAAAAGGTTTTTCATATTGTTGTGTGTAGTTTTTCAAGGACAATCCAGATTTTGACAACCCAAAATACAACAGCAAAAATGGGGTGTACTCTGAAAAATGTGGGCTGGACAACGTTCTTATGTCATGGGGTCACGATGAGTACATGTAACTCGTAATATACTTTCAGAAAATAAGCCAACATATCACTTCATTTCATGCCTACATAGAATGTTTGATTGTTTTATTCATTGATGGATTGAACAGGTGGCTAAAATGAATAACACAACATTACCTCCTGCAACTCTCTTCATCATAAGATTTCACTCTTTCTACCGTAAGAAAAACAATATCTCATTTTCTTTGTAAACCTCAAAATTCTGATTTAACTGGACTGATAACACATCTAATGGATGGTGTATTTTGCTACAGCTCTACATCATGAAGGTGTGTACATGCACTTGCTGAATGATGAAGATAAGGAGATGCTCAAGTGGGTTAAAATATTCAAGTAAGAAACTGATCACTGGGTCATTCTCATTCTTTACTTATCATAACTGTTATAATCTTGAGTGCATTTCTAATCACTATTTATTTCATGTGAACAATAAATATGATTTATACAGCAAGAGTAAGGTCAGAATTGATGTGGAGGAAGTGAAGCCATATTATCAATCACTCATTGATAAGGTTGCTCTTGGTATTCATCCATTCTACGAATTTCCTGCAATATGCATTCATTTGAAGCTACACTGTCTGTACAAATTGTGCTGATTTGTCTGGAAAACTTGACTATGAATTGACTCTCTTGTTGTTTTTTGCAGTATTTTCCTCCCAAATTAAGATGGTGATTACCTTATGAATGATGGATTGGATTGGATTGGCTATGATTTTTATTATATTATTGTGTACTGAGTGGACTAGGGAATAGTTTGGTCTGCTACATGGTTATGTGCGCAGAGCCAAGTTGACATAGAACATCTAGAGTTTGGACTGATGCAAAAGAAACTAATTTGATCTGCTACATGTGATGTAATGGTGTTTGATTGTGTGGTGTCAGGCTGGCAAATAAGTTCAGTTGCCTGGTGCCAAGTTGACATAGAACATCTAGAGTTCGTACTGATGCAAAAGAAACTAATTTGATCTGCCACATGTGATGTAATGGTGTTCGATTGTGTGGTGTCAGGCTGGCAAATAAGTTCAGTTGCTTGGTGCCAAGCTGGGAAATAAGTTTCAATTCTTCAGTCGATCTAGATTATATCAATGGATTTCATGAAGCACTTTTTGTAATAAATCACTTGCATGTGTTTATAGACATCAAATATTGAAGAGAGCCATTATAAAAAGCTCTAGAAACTGCACACATGAGTTCTAAGAGAGGGAAAGTGCACCCATTTCTAGGCATTTACATGTGCCAAGTAGATACAGCTCATTCTTGGTCAAAGCTTGGTCCATATCTTGACAATAGATAGATATTAACTTGATTTGATAAGCAATGAATGCGGAATTCATCGGACACATAAATAACAGAGAAGATTATAAAAAATATTTAAATGCATATTGAGAAAGGAAATGAAGATGGCTGATTTATAAATGCAAAAAAATTAATTATCAACTAACTATTTTATACATCTTTTATATAAAATAAGAGGGTTAGTATGAGCGTTATGACAGAAAAAGAGGATTTAGTTGCAGATGGTGTAGAAGCTCCATTCGGTTGTGGACAACTATGGTGAACAAAGAGTTTTTAAGTCTCGGCCTCGGATTTTTATAGAGTTGATGCTGCAAATTCATAGCGCCATAAATTTCAAAGACCAATACTAAAATTATGAACATTATTGTTGGTTTCTTGGTTGTGTCTTGTTTCTATAAATATGAACAATATTTGTTGTTGGTTCCATTCTTGATTTCCTGGTTGTATCTTATTTCTATTTTGGTGTAGCTCCACTCTGTTGTCCAAAACTTTGTGTTGAACAAACAAGGTTTTCCACTGTGTGGGTTGCGGTTTTATTACAGAGTTGATGCTGAATTTCAAATGTTAATACTGAAACAATATTTGTTTGCTGCTGGTTCCCTGGTTGTCCTATTTCGGCAGGTATACCATTGCATTGCAATCTCGTCTATAGTATTGTTTTCAAAGAGCGATGGGCTTTAGGATAAGATAGTATTGTCTCAATCTTAATGCCCTTCTATATTTAGGTAAGTTATAGTCTCCTAGTTTTGGTTATCTTCTCAATTTATATTATGTGGATTACAAAGACAATTTGGAAAGATATTCGAAGGCCTCTCCGCGCTAGTTCAAGGACATTTTCAAACAAGAGAAACAACATTGGAACACTTCTGCGCATTGGTTTAAGGGCATTTTCAAACAAGAGAAACTACATTCACAAAGCAAGTAACTATACCACCCACTATAAGTTTCGCTTGCAGTTTTTCTAGATTCAATATTGTATTTCTATATTATAATTTAATAGAATCAATGTTATATCATAAGATTAAATATTTAATGTAATATTTTTTTGTAGTTTCATTTCAAATTCCATTTCAAATCAGACAGTATACAATCCATTTGTGTTGTCCTTGCAGACCTCGGCAGGGACTACCGCCACGACAGTGGACTACCGCCATGACAGTGGCTCCTTGTTT